>JAVKPL010013022.1:0-66584 GCA_032173675.1 Gastrolobium villosum | reverse complement strand
ATTGCCCATGTTTAAATTGGGCATGGGTTTTCTAAAGAGTTGTAGTGCATTGGAAAGTGTAAACGAAAACAAACTTTTACAAACTCAAATATAACTCAGTTGTCAGCAAATTCTTGGAAATTTTTTGGACGTGTCTTTCTCCTTGAAGGAGAGATTAATATCATTCTTCTTCTGTAGCGAAACTTAAGGCATTTACTGTTCCAGTGAGGGGTAGCCTTCAGGCCGTACTCCGAGGATAAGGTGACCGAAGGACAGTGGAGGAGCCAGGCTCTCATTGGAGCCCGGGCCAAAAAATTATATGTGTATTTATTTTTCTTAATTTTTGTTAGTTCATATTATAATATATTTAAATTATATTAAATACAAAACAGAGACTTTAAGAAAGAGTTATAAGTTTATTAAATATATTTTACTTTTTTTATATAAGTGGAAATGGAACACATAACTTAACACAACTTACCCAAATCTCTTACCAAATATATTTTAATTTTTTGATAGGATCAAATTACAAATTCTAGCCCGGACCAAATTACAATTTTAGACTGAGCCAAATTATAATCAATTTATAAATATACATGATAAATACAATTTGTTAAAATTTAACCCAGGCCGAGGCCACCCCCAGCCACCAAGTGGCTCCGCCACTGCCGGAGGAGGTTGAACGGAAATACCCTCCGGGTTATTAAAAAAAAAAAACTTTTACAAAAATTTAATTGTTAAGAGAAGAATAATATTACATCTCTAACACATAATGTAGTTTATTATATCTCTTATTGCAAGATCTCTTTTTGTTTGAAGTGTATTTGCACATAGTACTTTTTTTGTTTCGTGAAAATTTAATTTATAATTTTAAAAATGGAATGACAAAAAGCAAACTCCTAACAATTTAATTAGAGAAGATGATAACACATCAACGATCAATACTCATAAAACTTTAAACTATTAGACACACATAAATAAATTTATTAATCATAACATATCTAATAAATAAGAAAGCATGCTATTTTCTGTTGAAAAAAAAGAAACAAAGAAGATGTGCAATAAAAACCACTAGTTAAAACCTATAATGGTGTAACCTATAATGGTGTAACCTATAATTGTTTTGTTTTGCTTAACGAACTTTAGTATAATTATTATTTAAAAAAATTGTAAAGACTTCCGTGAATTTAGGATAATTGTCACAATAAATTTGCATCTCCATGTAAATCGCTCTAGTTGATCAGTCATGAATAGTTAATTGTTCAATTAGGATAAGACTTGTGGAAACTATGAATTATGATAACCACCTTATCACCATTAATTTTTATCAAAATATATATATGTAAATAAATTTAGTGTAAAACACTTTAGTTTAAATAATGAAATCCAAAGAGGAATGGTTTAGGTCCAATGAGGTGTTCACAAAATAAGGTCTAGTGTCATTACTGTTTCTTTTTCAACTTTGGAGAACTTAAACCATCTATTGTTCGTTTACAGAAACTCAAATTAAGGAAGATATCCGTCTTCTGATCTGGGAGAAGAGTTTTGGTGTTTCAGGAGTATCAAATTTTAAGTGATCAAAACCAATAAAAATGTGACAATGAATTAGGAGAGAAGAGAGTAATTTTTTTTTTTTATACAAGTGACAATTTCTCAATGTAATGTAAGGAGCACATATGGGGCAGGATTACTAAATTTCTCCCCTGATTTGGATATTTATATTTGTTGAATAAATAGAGAAACTAAGGCTCTATTTGATTTTTGTTTTGCAAAACAATTTTTTAGTTTTCAGAAGAAAAAAAATTTAAAAACTCGTTTGTTTGTACAAAATATTTTAAAAATTATAACTATTTTTTTGTTTTTAAAATCAAATTTAGAGAACATGTCTGAGTTATTTTTGTTTTCTGTTTTTACTTCTAACTTTCAAAAAAAAAAAATATAGAAAACAACTATTTAAATAATTATTTTACAAAACAATTTTAAGAATCTGCGATAACACAATCAAACAAGTCCTAAATCTTTGATTGATTTACTCCAAAAGCATTATTTCACTGATTTTGCCTAAGCTTCAAAAACCTGCGATCAGTGCATTCCATGCCACAATATACCTGGGGTTTACATTATTAATCAATCAATATTTGTGCTTCAACCAAATTCCCACCTTTGAATCATCTTCCAAAAACTCCAGAATATCTCAGAACAAAAGAATTTGGTGTGATGCAAAATATTAATGAACATTGTAATTCAATAAGTTTCAGCCATTGGATCAAGAACTGCACCCACTACGTTTTTGATTTTATTAACTGCATAGGATTTTAATGAGAACTGAGAATCACTCCAATACGTGCCAAAAGCCCAAGCCCAAGAGGCTATTTAATCTAATATGGCAATTCATTGAAACATCTATGAATTGCAGGGAAAGGCCCAACAGCACCTTTCAGAACAATAATCACTATTTACGATCATAAACATTGACCTATTAACCCAAGTTCATCGTTTTTCAAATCACATTTCAAACCCATTAACCCAGGTTGGGTGGGTAAGAGATATTGCCCATGTTTAATTTTGGCATGAGTTTTCTGATGTGTTGTGCATCGGGAAGTGTTTAGAAAAAAAAAAGATCAACTTATAAATTTTTTCAAGATATCATAAGAAGGATAATGAATGGATTGATTATATCTCTATCACATCTGTGACATATATTTTAATCCAAGACTTGAAATGCACATATTCATTTTTATTTAAAAAAAGAAAGATTATACTTACTACCTAATTTTCTTACTACTTGTTACTACTAAATCTTAACCGTTGATTTCCATCAATCTAATGGTTATAATTTATTACAAATTGATAATTAATTAATAAATATGATCCCATAAATTACAATTATTTGATTGATGGAAATCAACGGTTAAGATTTGGTAATAATAAGTAGTAAGAAAATTAGGTAGTAAGTATAACCTCTCACTTTAAAAAAAATAGGGATGACAAAATTTATTTTTAAATTTAACCACTTAAGTATAAATAACATGACGGCGTATAAGAATCAATACTCAAGTTTTGAGCTATTTATTAATTATTACTCTAATAAGGAAACATGCTACTTTTAATGGGGGAAAAAAGAAAGAAGGAAAGAATATGTGCACTAAAAAATATTAGCTAATGGCCAATGACAACAGTGGTGCAATTGTGAAGGTTGATTGATAGTGGCGGCGGCTGGCAGCTTATGGTGATGGACTGATGGCCTATGATGATGTTGGCGGCGGCGGTTGGTGGTAAAGATAGAGGTGGCAAAATGGGTTGGTCAATCCCATTCTGTCTCTTGAATATTGGTCGAAAAACCCAACCACCCCATTTTATGACGGATTGGCGGGTGAACCAGCCTACAAAATAAAAATAATTAAAAATAAAAATAAATCGTATTTATTAATTTTATAATATTACTTATTTTCATTTCATATTCCCCTTAGTTTTTTTTTTGAATCTCAAGCCTAAATACAAGCTAATATTCAGTCAGACATTTTTTATGAACTTATTTTTGTCTATATATATATATATATATATATATATATATATATATATATATATATATATGGATAACCTTTGTCATAAATAAAGTTTTTTTTCTTTATTTTCTCTAGGAGAGTAGTAAGATAAAAAAAATTTATATCACAAAAGCTTAGTGAAAAATAAAATATTACCTAATAGTAAAATAAAAAAAAATTGACCCGCGAGCCAACCCGTTTTGACCTACAACTAAGCGGGGCGGTTGGTGGATTGAGATGTATAACCCAACCCGCCATGTTTTGACGAGTTAACCTGTTGGGTTTAACTCATATTGCCACCTCTAGGTAGAGATGATTGATGACCGACATTGACAAGGGTTGACCCTAACGTGTCTATCAAAATTCGTAGGAGAAGAGCATAGGGATACAATTGAGATGAAATGGGTGTGAAATATGTTATCTTATATTGTCTATTCCGAACCTAAGTTTCCCTTATGATAGTTTATGCTTGACCACTAAATGAGTCTTTATTTTATCCAAGGGGTTTGCATCTATTATTTCACATGACACAAATTTTTTTCCTACACACACAATATAATAACCCTCACTAGAAAATGGGATTGAATATTGAAGAATAATTAGAAGTAAAAGAAATAAAATCACTTTTGGTGAAAAATGAGTTAAAATGACAATTAAGTGATAAAAATGCAGGTAAATAAAGTTATGCAAAAAGTAAAAGTAAAGATAGAAATATGATTAGAAAAATATTCTAGTCTATTGGGTGAAGTTTGGTAATGAATAGAGGTATGTAGATAGATAAACTTATACCCGCTAGTAAAGTGAACTAACTTAAATGACTAAGAAGTCACTGTTCACCTTCTTAAATTTGCGTCTTCCACGGGCATCAGCGACGAAGAGACAGAGGAAAGAAAAAGAAAATGGAGGTTTTGAATAAAAATCTTCCTAAATTCATAACTTGAGCTAGAGATCTCCGAATCACTCCGTTTCAAAGCCAACTTGTGAGAAATTTCGAGAGGAATCCATTGATACCAGTATTTATGGGTGGGTTTCACTGTAGAGAGAGATCTTACTCCTTTAAATTTCGGATTTCATGGATATTATGGATTTTGATGAAGTTTGAAGCCATGGAAGCTTGAAGTAAGCCTTTCCCTTCGTTCTAGGTAAGCTTATGTTGAAAAGTCCTAATTTTCTTTGAGTTTTGAGGAATATTTGATATAGTCTTCAATTTTGAAAGTTTGGTTTGATTGAGCATGTTAGAGCTTGATTGAGGCTTGGCTCTTGTTGAGAAAAGTGTTCAGATGATGATTTTAACGGTGAAAATGTATTTGGAAAATTTGAGATACCATATTTTTGAATAGTTAGTATACGTGAATAGTGAATAGTACATATACGTGAATAGTACTGTATGGATGAACAGTACCATATGCATACATTGATGTTGTATACTAATAGAAATGTGTTCCTTGGTTATAGTGTGATACCAAGTGGACTTGTGGAGCAAGAGCATGGACATTGAGCAAGGCTGTTAATCAATTGAGATTAAGGTAAGTATCAAACAATGGTTTGATGTGAAAATTATATGAACTGCATATATGTTTAATTATGATAAATTCACCATGGATAGGTGTGTTGGTCATCTGTTGAGTATTTTGTTGGCTTATGGACTTTTTGACTTGGAAGAGGCTAGGAAAAGAGCTATTCCAGGTAAGTTTTCGGTCCTTGGGGTTAATCCCCCTTTTGTTCCACCAGACTCCGAGGGAGGGTGGTAGTTTGATATGGTAGGTTGAAAAATAATTTGTTATATGTTGCATGTATATGTATGTATGTTTGTGTGCCACACAAGACGATGTTTCCTTGTGTGAGGCATAAGACGGTGTTTCCTTATGCATAGTATGAGACGGTGTTTCCTCATACGGTATGTTGCAAGACGGTGTTTCCTTGCGTAATGCATACTTATTATATTCTCTGGCCAGTAGGATTTTATTATTGCACACTGCATTGTCATACATATTCTGATGCATGCATAGATTTTTATACTGTGATTATACCAGAAGTGAGCTTAGGGGTGGAGGAGCCCTCCAAGGGTCCCTTGCTTACTGAGGTAATTATATTATCTCACCCCGCGTTATGAGGATTACCATTTCAGGTACAGAAGCTGATGATGTTGAGGCATTGCATGGCAAGAGGCCAGACGAGAGATATTACATGACTTGGAAGTCAGGAGTAGCTTGTTATGCTGATATGTATTTGGCATGGATTTATTTTGGATATGTATCTATATGCCATGTTATTATTTTGAGACAATATAATAGTGATATAGCCTACGCCATGGATGGCTAGGTAATATGGTTTATATCTGGATTATATTGAACTGCCAATCAGGTTGAGATTATCATGATGAGAAATGTCCCAGTGGTCCAAAATATAGAGGAAGTGCTGTCAGTTTTATTTTGGCCATGTAAGTGATAAAGGTTTGCAATACATAAGGTAAAAGCAATAGAATTTATTTAGTTAGCTTCCGCCCTAATTAAGTTAAGCATGCTGCGCACAGTATCATATGAATGTTAACTAACCGGCTACAGACAGGGTGTTACAAACAACATTTTGTGGGGCCCATACTTTTTGAAACAAAAAAAATAAAAATTATGGCACGGGAAACGAATCTCTATAACATTATACAATCACTTTTCCTACAACACAACTCTTATAAAACCCTTTATCTAATAGACAACCACTTCCAAATGGGAAAAAACCTTAATTAAATAAGTAGGTTGCCCATGATCCAGCCCATTTTCGGAAGTCTAACACCAAGCCTCGTGAAGAGGATCGAGGCCTAAACAACCTGATGGAGTATCCGTACTCATTTGTAACGCTCGACTACTTGCAGGATCAATGTCTGTCTGTATAAACTAATACGAGACTTTTCAGTGTACTTTGTCCTCACTTACACATTTCTTGAGAAACTTCCTAGGAGATTATCCATCACAGAATTACTCCAAATCAAGCACGCTTAACTATATAGTTATTAAGTTATGAGCTACTGAAAAGTAGATGAATCTTATTAGTATAGGTAGTACATATGAATTTCTTGAAGTCATCCTCAACTGTACACTCCCATACCTGCGTAGCCTCTGGATCTCTATCATTCGAGTGTTAATTTGATTCATTTATATACCCCTACTACTGGAAGGCTACCAAGAGCCGCTACTTATTCGTGTCCCATCTCTTTTGTATTGATGATCACTCCCCGCCTTCGTCAGCGTTCAGGATATTACATCTGAGGGCAACCCAGGTGCTTCTAAGTTCTAAGCACTCCTTGAATCATCTTTGACATTGTGGCTCATCACCATTGCAATTGCTTTCGTTCAAATTTCCTTATCTCGTTAGCTTTTATTTAAATTTCCCTATCACATTATGTGTAATTTAAATTCGATTAGGATGATGTTGAATCATGCATTTATATGTTTGAGAAAGTTGTTTTTTCTCAGAGTTTGTAGAAGGAATTTTCGTTTTCCTTTTTAATTCCATGTCTCCAGAAGTGTACACTAAATATTTATCATCAAAGAGTACACATGGATGGATAATTTTCCTAACAAATTACTATATATATATATATATATATATATATATATATATATATATATATATATATATATATATATATATAGAGGTAGAATCCTTTGACACCGGTGTTTCATGTGAGAGCCATTAGATCAAAAAAGATCAACGGCTTGATTTATAAGTATGTGACACACCATTGATCTTTTTTGATCTAACAACTCTCATATTAGATGTCAAATTTCAAATTTGACTATAGAGGTAGAATCCTTTAACACTAGTGTCAAATTTGAAATTTGACATCTAATATGAGAGTTGTTAGATAAAAAAAGATCAATGGTGTGTCACATACTTATAAATCAGAGCCGTTGATCTTTTTTGATCTAATGGCTCTCAGATGAGGTGTCAAATTTTCAAATTTAACACTAATGTCAAAGGATCCTACCTCATATATATATATATATATATATATATATATATATATATAATTAAAAAGGTGCTTCTCAATATATTTATATGTTCATACTCATTAATTATACATTACATCTATGTCTCAATAAGTTTTTTTTTTCAGACTAAACTAAAAATCTTAAGGTTGAGATCCACCATAAGTGCAGTTGAATTAATTTTGGAATCTTGATTATTTGTCCCTGATTATTGAAAGTTATGGGGCAGCTACTCTAATTGTTAAACTACTTTTTCTTTGACCTTGTATTTGAAGCTTAGAGCAAGTTCTTTTTTGACATGACAACAGGCAATAACTAAAGTTTTGGATTTATGTAGACCAACTAAACAAGTCTAAAGAATGAGCGAGTTATTCTTTCGATTTTATTAATCTTATATTAAAGGAGATAAGTTATCTCATATTATAGAGATAAATTTATGGGCTCCATCACCTGAAAATAAAAAAAAAGAAAAGAAAAATGTGGTGCAATTATCGAAGAGTGTGTAGGAAAAAAAATTATCATATGTAACATGAGAGTAATTTTTCCTTATTCTTTTGTAACATATGCCAAATCTGAAAAAGTTAAGATGTGATAAGAAAGATATAATGGGGCTAGCTAGATCTTTGATCAAAGAGCAACATTGAAGCAAAGAGAAAACATAAAAGAGGGCTTAGAATCATCCAAATAGAAAAGGGACACTAGGAGTGATGACAAAAGTATACTCTCAGCAGATACATGGGGATTATTGCTGAGTAATAATTACGTAGAAAGTTAGGTTATAAAGCAAAAGCTCACTGATTCAAGGTGAAAATTCTTAAAGCAAAAGCTCGTACTGGACCAAATGAAAGAATGAATAGTTCTGCAGCTTGACTTTATCTTCTAGATTTAATTTCCTTTTAACATTAATCTTATTTTATTAAAGAATTCTTGTTGCCTGGCTTTATTATATTTCAAATTAAGAGCTTGCATATCAATATTCACATTAGTGCAGAAAATAATATATACTTCTATACTATCATATAAAGGGATTATACACTTATTATAATATAGAGAAGGGATCCTTCATTTACCATTTTGGTACCTAATTTTTTTTAAAATTATCATTATTTTTTTTTTAAAGTTAGAATTATCATTATTAATTATTCATATAAAAGTTTAAAAACGAATATAAAAGGGATAGACTCATCTATATTTGTTACTTTATGGACTTTTAATACTTTCCAAATTTTTATTAGAGATAGGATATCGTGCCTGTTTTTTTTTTTTTTTTATTCCCATTTTACTTACTTATCTCTAACATTGTTATATTAGAATCTCAACTAATTTTCACTCTAACGGTGTTGAAAATAAATAGGTAGAATATGCATGAAATAATGTAAACATAATATATGATCCCTTCTTGTTATAAAGTCATAATTCACATTGAACACTATAATTATTATTCCCCTTTCATTAAAAAATAATATAATGCCAATTGACAAACATGTAATGTCAAAATGTACAAAATTCAATTAAAGGTGAAAATTCGTGTTAGCAAGTCATGATCACACAGGGTTTGACACAAACATGAGATAAATAAAAATTTGTTTTAAAACCTTTTATACAAATAAAATATGATTATTTTGCGGGTTGAGACAGCACAATACAAATAACCCACCAATCTTTAAGTTTTTCATTTATTATGCAGGTTAACACGATATAACACGACATATATAACATTAACAAAATATTAATGCGGACCTGTGTTGTTTTTGCGTGTTCATACCCATTACCCAATACGACATGAATTTTTTTGCATTAATTTTTGTCATGATACAAATTTGAAGACGGGTCGTTAATATAAACCTGATATCGTGTTGAAGGTTTCCATAGTTAAAATTGAATATGAGGAAATGGAAATTGATTCTCTCATGTGTTATTTAACGTGATCATGTCATATGAGAGAATCCGAACCAAATGAGGGTAAATCAACGGTGATGATTTTGTAATTACCTATCCTAATACTTTTCTTTTTCTTTTTCCTTATCACCATTGTTCATCTTTGTATGATTATGATTCTCTCACATGACATGATCATGTTAAATAACACATGATGAGATCTACTCCCATGAAAAATAAATACAAATGCATTTTATTTCATTTTTTTGTTCTCACTATATATATATATATATATATATATATATATATATATATATATATATATATATTGTGTGTGTATCACACATATGGATCATCTCCATGAAACTCACACAATTTGAATAAGCTGCAGCTTTATGATGGATATAAAAATTAATTTAACATTTCAAGCACCAATATCAAATTAAGCAAAGCAGAACTGTGTTAACACACACAATATATATATATATATATATATATATATATATATATATATATATATATATATATATATATATATATTAGATTATATCAACTTTATCTTCTGCTTCTTATAAAAAGTGTGATGTCTGCTTGTATTACTGATTGGCTAATCTAGATACAATAAACTAGGTATATATCATATATCTGAGCTCTAAAGCTCATGACTCTCTTCATGCCAATGCCCTTGCCTTCTTTTGTCTCAAAAATGTTCTCACAAAAGAAAGAAAAACACCCATCAATTAAAGTATTAAGGAAAGCAAGGGATTATATATGGAGGATTTGTATAATTTACTTGGAATTACATGCATATATATATATATATATATATATATATAGAAGGAGGTATTATTAGTGATAGGGAAAGGCTTGTATCAAACGTTATGCCAGAATCTGTAAATCTGCAAAAGAAAAAGAAAGAGAAAAAAACTCAAAGATAAGGAACTTTGGTTCCTTTAGGTCTATTTATAAGCAATGATGGTTGTGATGAGTGAAAACACTTTTGCACAAGCTACAAGAAGAGAAAGAAGGGGAAAAAAAAAATATGTCACCGGTTGGATTACCACCTGGTTTTAGGTTTCATCCAACTGATGAAGAACTTGTCAACTATTATCTCAAGAGGAAGATCAATGGCCAAGAAATTGAACTTGATATCATTCCTGAGGTTGATCTCTACAAATGTGAACCATGGGAATTAGCAGGTCTCCTTCTTCTTCTTCTTCCTTATATATCCTCCCCTTCAATTCTTCCAAATACTTTGTTTCTCCTATTTGTCATTTATCTATTTGTTCCACCAGGAAATGAGAATCAGTTTATTTATCTTCCTCCCCCACTTGGCTTGCACATTAACATTTTTTCATTTTTCTGTCATTCAAGAAATTTATATACACAGACATATTCTCTTTTAATTGAAATATCACATGTTTGAATAAGAGAAATGTTATGGACGAACATCAATATAGGTTTTTGTTAGTTCTGAGTCCGTGTTTCCTAGAGTATTATCCCCTATATATACATCTTTGGTTTAGGTAGTTACATTGGACGTGGGTGATGGTAAACATCATCGTGCCATCATGGTAGGACCCACCTCTAGTACCTATGCGTGGAGTAACTGACCAGCGATCTGGGCAAAGTTCTTCCGGGTTCACTCAGTCGGTTCCCCGGCTAGCGATTCCCGGGTATACAAACCCGGAACAAGAAACAATCTTTTTACAAATATGCAAAGATAACGGTCGTGTACAAAGATTGTTTTCACCCCACCCTGATTAGTCGAGGTTTAATGGTGAATGGTTATTCAAGAAATTGTATACCATCAATCTAGTTATGATTAAGATGGTGGATCATGCATGTACTTTACTATAGAGATTTTCTTTCTTTACATATTTTGAACTATATAATTCCTGTGTTTTACTTTCTTATTCACATATTTTCCCATGTTATGCAATGAGCATTTGATGCACTATACATTAAATATATGTTAAATTAGGCAATGTTCTTCAATTGGCTGATTTTGTTGGAACATTTTTTGTTTTTGTTTTGGTTAGAGAAATCATTTTTGCCAAGTAGAGACCCAGAGTGGTACTTCTTTGGACCAAGGGATAGGAAATACCCCAATGGGTTCAGAACAAATAGAGCAACTAGAGCAGGATACTGGAAATCTACTGGGAAAGATAGAAGAGTTTCATGCCAAAGCAAACCTATTGGTATGAAGAAGACTTTGGTTTACTACAGAGGAAGAGCTCCTCAAGGAATCAGAACTGACTGGGTAATGCATGAATATCGCCTTGATGATAAAGAGTGTGAAGACAACTCTGGATTGCAGGTATTTAACCTTTGCATATATTATAATAATAGGAACTGTAATGCCACTCACACAACCAAAAAAGATTAAAGAAAAGATAAAAAATTGTGAGAGATGAAAAGTCACTCATACAATAAACTATACTGACAGTTTTCCTTTTAGATGTGTGTGCAGCTTTACTCTTCTTGTAATTCAATTGTCATCATTTTTCATAATTATGTGATAGACTTAATATAGTTGCTAGACTAGTATAGTGTTACTCTTAGGAATTGAAAATTTTCTATCTCTCTCTTTTTATGAGTATTAAATTGATAGGACTCTATCAAAATTTGTGAATATATATCAAGAGAGACCTGGTCTGTTTGATTGTGTTCTGATTTTTTTGTTTTTAAAATTATTTTGTAAAATAGTTATGGAAACATATGTTTTCTATGTTTTTTTCTTTTTGAAAGTTAAAAACCAAAACAGAAAACAAAAACAACTCATACATGTTCTCTAAATTTGATTTTAAAAACAAAAAAACAGTTATAGTTTTCAAAACATTTTTTACAAAACAGGTCTTATCAAACGAGTTTTTTAGTTTTTTTGTTCTGAAAATTAAAAAACTGTTTTCCAAAATAGAAATCAAACAGAGCCACTCAAATTTCACATAATAAGATGGGGAAGGATCCGTTTACAAATTTTTGCAAATTACACTATGTACTCCCGGGAGAACATAATGTAATCTAGTGTTCTCCGGGAGAACATAGTGTAGTTTGTAAAAAAAAAGTTTGAAAATATAACCCTCCCCTAATAAGATTATGCAAAATTTTAACATAAGATGTTTAGGATGAGCACATATTCACAAGTCATTCAAAGCTCCATTTATTGTTTTTAATGAAATCAATAGTTAACCACTTCAAATTCTTTTTGCCTATAATCTACTGCAATCAATGCAGTGATATAAGTTAGGAATTGGAGATGATTAAGCTGTGTTTTCATTTTTAGCCCTTGGAGAATAAGGGGATTGTAGTTGGAGGTGGTGAAACACGAGTATAACTAATTAGTTACAGCTTCCAAAAGCTATACAAGTCACATCTCAGAAAAGTAAATGTTTCTGTTCTCTTTGATCTTTGAAACTATATATCCCTTAGTGACCACTTGGCCCTTTACCTACTTTCAGAACTCTCTTTTTGTTTGTGTGTGTATGCACACTTGTCACTACATATATATTTGACCTGAAAAGCATGAAGTTCGATGCTTAAGGCAGTGACAAAAGCATTTTTCATTGATTATTTTCGGCTACTCTTTTACACCAAAGACAAGAAGAAAAAAAGACAAATAAGCTTTAGTTCCATATTCTCTTGATGAGTTAATCAGAGTCACACACTATAAACACAGTGAGTAGAACTTGAAAATGGAGAAATTAATGGACTAATAGAGAGCATATTTGGACAGTAAAAGAACGTGGAAACTGCATGGCGTGCATGGAAAGCCTGAACTTTTACACTAGTTTTATATTCCTTCTCTCTCTCTCTTATGTTACTTTATGTTTGTTTATTATAGGTACTCTATAAACGTATTGCTGACATATTCTTTACTTGCGTTACTCTAATACCTCTAAATGACAAAGTTCTATACTGCATCTTGTCCTTTATTTTTATTAATGTAATATAATGTAATGAGACAAAAGTCCTATTCTCCTTATTATGATCTATATCCCTTCTTGATTAAAACTATTTTTTAAGTTATTAGTCTGTCAATTTTATCTGTTCAACCCTCTTGTTCCTGATCTAGAATTATTAGATTCTAAGCCATGAAGGCTTGTGTAGCCCCATAAAGCATGCAGAACATCACTTTCATTTTCTGTCGGTCACTTTTTACTTTATTCCTAAACACCAGAACAGACCAATAGATACTATACTATTCTATACTATACTATACCCCAGAAATTTAAAAATGAAATAAAAAAGTAGAGGGATGGGGAAACCAGTCTATACCAATTACCAAATAATGGGTTAACTTCATTATTAAGCCATGATGTCCATGAGGTACTCTAGATGCTTGTGGCATGGGATTTAACAATGAAATATATATATATATATATATATGGCGTAAGATATTCTTGCACCGGTGTATAAGAGTTAGAAGTTTTACACTCGATCTTGACCATTCATCCACTTGTATCTAAGGGCTCACATTACTAAAAAATTTGAGCCCTTAGATATAAGTGGGATTAACGGATAAGATTAAGAGTGTAACTTACACCGGTGTAAAATGATCCTAGCCCTATATATATATATATATAGGGTTTAGTGAGTGTACAGTGACTAGATGTAAAAATCGGTCCGGTGCACTATGTACTGTAGATGCTTGTGGCATGGGATTTAACAAAAAAAATTAACAAATATATATATATATATATATATATATATATGTGTGTGTGTGTGTGTACACACTATGTTCCACCCTTTTAGTATCCTAAAAGTGTCTTAAAGTTTACACTTGATTACTATATAGTAGCATTATTATTATTATTAATACTTTTAATAAGAAACATGGACAAAACATTTAGCACTATTTGAATCTTTTTGCCACTGACTTGTTCAGAGATTGTCCTTTATGATTTTATTTAAAAAAAATAAATTATGTAGATCTGTTTAGGCCTCAACTTTTGACTACATTACTTTGATCATTCCATATTAACCAAGTTCCTTTAGCTCCACTTAACGAGCTTGGTTAACTTGCAGGATACTTATGCACTGTGCCGTGTGTTCAAGAAAAATGGAATCTGCTCTGATATTGAAGAACAAGGGCAATGTAGTTTGTCACTAATTGAAAGCTCCCAAACCATAATTAATGAGTGTGAAACCATGTCTCCGGACATACCAGGGGCATCATCTTCTTGTTTGGAAGAGGAAGACAAAGATGATTCATGGATGCAGTTCATCACAGAGGATGCATGGTATTCTAATGCAGCAATGGCTGGTGGTGAAGAAGTCTCGCATGTTACATTTACTAACTAATATTTTGAAGACCTAATGACAGGCCTCATTGGTGGTGAATAGAGAGCTGGATACATACACATTTCATCATATAATAAAATATAAAAGTAATTATACATTTACCACAACTGTTATTAAGATACTTTTTAACTTTTGTTTTCTGATTATTATGCTTAATTGGTGAGGATGGTTTGATTGGTTTGGTTTGGTGGGCTTGTTAGGGTCATATTATGGCATTGATTTTGTGCATTTTTATACTAACCTCTATCTCGAGGTGATCTAGGTGTTACTTGTGGAATAAAGATAAATCCCAACTTAAGTGTTAATCTCTTTTTGTTTTACTATAGAGGAAGGAATCATATGAAACAGTTTGAAAATGTGGATATTGCTCAATTAGCAAATAATACCCCCTCACAGAAGGCTAGAAGCATGTGAGGCATTCACTTTTCAAATAATTTTTCTAAAAAAATTGAAATATTGTTAAGCTTGTTTATCAAAATTTTAGACAGTTAAAAGTGCTTAATTAAATTATTATGAAACCAATTGATTTTTAAATGCTATGAAGTTATATGGACAAGAATGATGAACTTTGAATACAGTTTAAATTTGATGTACCATATAAAACTTTTTATATTATCAATTAAAACTTCTTTTGTAAATTAACTCTTACAAGATGTTAATTCAACATATAGGCCTTAACCACCTCTAACTAATATATACATTGTTTGATTTGTGTTTTATGTGGTGCTCTTAAAAATTTTAGATTTTCATCCCACATTACACATTGAAGAACCTCATCAGAAATGGTCTAAATAGATCATTATTAGAAATCTTTAGGTGATTAAAAGTGACTATGATTAAAATTACATAAAAAAATGAACAACTATATTGTTTCCAATGGATGGTCAAAAGAATTGCATAATACAGTCATCAAGAGAGCTAACTAAACCTACATTATTTCTAATGGATAGCTAAAAGAATTGCAAAATACAGTCATTAAGACAGCTACCAAAACTTTCACATGGCTTTGCAGAGTAACCGTTTGAGATTGAAGCAGTATTCAGAACATCACGTGTAAATTCTGTTTCATCTCCTTATGGCAAGTGCAAACATCCAATCACACCTTCCATTGCTCAAATTCTTGAGAGATTAACATGAAAGAGCTGGCATTTCTATGTCCACCACCTCCAAATGCCTAATAGAAGAGCAAAAGATGTTAGGTACGAGTTCAACAGCAAGAAATATAACCCATGTTAACAAAAGTCTCATATAAGATGCAATTGCCAACTTGATAAAGGAACAACCTGAGAGATAGTAGTCGTATCTTCATTGTCCACACTCCTCAGACTTATTTTTAGCTTTTGGTCGTTTTCAAGCTCTGGTACTTTATATACAACAGCTCCAATACCCCTGAAAGTATAAATAAGTGCATAAAAAAGATGGGATATGAATGAGAAAATAGTAAACTGATTATGTAGATTCTTGGTCAATGCAAGATAACGAGATATATAAGCATGTAAAACAATTTTCAAATTCCCCCATCAAAAATAGGATGGACTTGAAAATTCATGTTTGAGTTCCAGCACTCAGGGTGTTAACGGGCCAAGCCGAGTCGAGCCGAGCCGAGCTTTGGTCTTAAAAGGCTAAGCCTGTATTTAAATGCGTCGCCTGACCAAGCCTGTTACCTGTTATGAATATAATTATCGGCCTGTGGCCTGTCTTATTTACAAAAAATAAAAACCTGCTTTAGCCTGTTAGCCTGTTTAAGAAACAAAAAAGACAATTTTTTTTTTATCCAAACAAAATATACAATCAACAGTATTAGTAATTTCATAAATATTCATAAATTTAATGTATATCCAAATAACATAATATATAACAAAATCATTCAGAAAGTCTGTTTAATCAATAAAATGTGGTGAAATGGATTGAGGAGAGAGAGAAGACTATCACAAGTAGTATAAAAAATATAAAATAAAAATAAAAATAAAAATTAATATACAAGGCCAACTGGGAGGCTCTAAGACCGAGCTTTTAAATTGGAGCCTGAGACCTTTTTATTAAACGAGCTTTTATAGAAGTTCAAGCCTGGTGCAAACAACAAATTTTAGACATATAAGCTCAAGTCTTCACGAGCCGAGCCAAAGGCCCCTGGTTTGTTTAGCACCCGTAAGTAAGGGTCTCTTTTTCTACACTGTCTAATTATCTAGCCCTTTAAAAATTCTAGATAACTATCGATACGGTTAAGGATAAAAGAATGTATGGCAAGAGTTATGAAAGGAGGAAAAGGCATACGGTAACAAATGGTTATGTCAGTATAGCAGAGTCAGTCTTGGCAGTTGAGAAATTAAATAGGAGGTTATTCTGTTGTGCTATTGACAGTGACAAAGACTGAGTATAAAAAAGGAGGCAAGACAACAGCGTGGGGTATTCTAAAAAATAACTGGAACTTGGGAAATCTGGGCTATTGGGACTGGTAGAGTCCTCCTTGTAAGGGGCTAGGTTGGAGCCTGTACCAGTAACTTGTATCTTTAAGTGTCTGTAATGATCGTGTACTGAGGTTGTGAATCCCCTCTGATTCACCATATCAATAATACTCACCTTTTTTTCCCATCTTGGTGTCCAATCTTATCATTGGAAATTTGAAATTTATTTACAAAGTGGATTTTTAACCAAATCATACTCAGATAATTTTAACACAGTTACCGAAGGTTTTGTCTCATGGAAGGTCAAGGTTTGAGAGGTTTTACACTTTATCAACTTAAAAGATCTATCAAGCGAGTTTTGTGTAGAGGTTCACATTATAATTATGCAAGGGCCGACCCAAAGATTTCCTCCACCCCACATCCGCTAGTCGAGTTTAACGGGGAGTGGTTTTTTTTATTTTTTTTATTTACCGAAGGTTTTGTCTCATTGAAGGTCAAGGTTTGAGAGGTTTCACACTTTATCAACTTAAAAGATCTGATCAAGCGAGTTTTGTGTAGAGGTTCACATTATACTACAATAAAAAAATAATTTAGAACAAATTAGGCTGTGACTATTGAAATTATTATAAATATTAGATTTTGTCCTGCATATTTAGGTTTTCCCATCTCCTTTTTCTTCATCTTCCTTTCCCTTTCTAATTTTCACGTTACCTTCATAGATAATAAAGGAAAAAGTTCCACTGATACCCTTCTTCTCATCCTACAGAAAGCCTACCTTCAGAATTCGAAAATCCTTTTGTAGTTACAGAGTTAATTTTCCTGAAACGGCTTTGTTCAAGATTTCAGGGGGGAAATATATATCCAATCATATAAATAATTCCTGAACTCAAACAAATTGATACATTATTAGGGAGAAGATGAAAAGCGAGAAGGAAGGGGATCAAGGAAAAAATTTCTATCACATAACCTCTATAGTACTATAACTAGAATATATCACTACTAAATAAAGAAGGAATTTTCCAAACACTCAAATGAAGAATAATAGCAATATGATTTAACTAACAGTGACAAGAAAATAAAATGAACCAACCTCAACTTCATTTTCTGGCTTTTAGTAGCTAATTGATGTCCCAATTCACTCCTTAACTCGGAAAGAGCAGTATCTGCATTGACAGCCTACAAGTACAAATAGTCGAAAGCAACTAGATTTTCATTTCTTCTCTCTTTTTAATCAAGAAAAGGTGCAGAAAACACAACAAAAAAAAGTATAAGAAACCTAATTGTATTAAAAATTATGCATTGATGAAAACCAACATGAAATACATTGCAGATGGACGGCTGAAAGAAAATTGACTGCAAAAGCAAGACATAGAAGGGAAGAAAATAGAGAGATTAAAAGGAGGAAACATAAGCCATACCAGGCAATGACCATATGCACCATTCCCAAGGGAGATTTCATATGACTTGCTGAGACAATCATCAATTAATTTTTGCTTGTGTGATAAACTCACCATGCCTTGACTAATTACAGTATCCAAGTCTATTGAAAGCAACTGCCATGATTAAAAAAAATGTCGTTATTTCAACTATCTAAATAATGGAAGGACATAAAGTCAGATCATCTCATTATTTGCAATGAATTTTCCTTCGGTTTCACTCATATGACCACAGGTCAAACAGCAATAAGATGCATCCATCTTGGTGGCAGCTTTCACTAACTCCAACAAGTAAGTGGAAAAGAAACAACCATCACTCCTGTTGAGGCAAGGTAAATATATGCAAATTTCTGTAAAACCAAGAGTGAAGTGCCCACAACCTTAGAATAAAGTAGAATCAGCACAATGAACTCATGGACAAACTTAGGAGAAAAGAAGGGAGCAAAGCATCTTCAAACACTTAGACACTTAACAATGTACATGTAAAAATTAGACAACACAAACTAAAAAATGGGAAAAATAAGAAATGCAAAAAATTTGGAAAGAAAATGAACACATAGCAAGACAATTACCTGGTCAAACAAGGAAGGGTTTTTCCGGGCATCAAATTCAATATTCAAATCCTTCAAACCACTGCTAAAAGCTTTGCTGTTCTGGAGTCTCCACCTCCAAAGGTCCCCGTCTTCAATGTACTGAAAAAGTTGCCGGACACGCTCAAATTCATCAAGCACCGAATGGTGGTTAACCACAATATCAGCATCAGGATTCACAAGCTTGTCTTTGAAGTAATCAAAAGCAATAGTAGCCCCACTCCTCTCCATGTCAATGACTTTAGTCACATTCTCGCCAAGTGAACTCTCACTGCCTAGCTTCTCAAGCGCAGTTTTGTGATGGTCCAAAACAATCACTCTAGATTCAAGACAACAGCCTCAGTTGATACAAACAAAGATAATTCAATTCTACAAAGCTAATAGATCATCCATGTAAAAAAGTTGTGTTCATATAGAGATTAAATTAGTGGAGTCTAATTAAATTTAGGGAAAACTTCAAAAAAACCCCTATGATGAGTTTTCTTAATTATCACTTACCCCTCACAAAATTTCTGAATCATTTACACCCTTATTTAATTTTTTTTTATCACTTACCCTGACTTAAACTTTCTTTATCACTTACGCCCCTCACTTAAGGGGTAAATGATAAAAAAACTTTAAGTCAGAGAGATAAATGATTCAAAATTCTGGAGAGGGGATAAATGATAGTTATAGGGTTTTTTTGAAGTTTTCCCTTAAATTTATGAATATTTATGAAAGACCACTCCAATGAAACGGTGAGGGCAATCCTTCTAAGCCTAAGGAGTTAGGACTTTTACTATGAATAAAGAAATAAACACAATTTTTTTAATGATAAGCTAAGGTAAAATTTTAACTACGAGCAATACCAATTCTATAACACTTGCAAAGAATAAATAAATAAGAGAAACCAAAAACTACAAATGCATCATCAATAAGAAAAATAGAAAAAGGAAGCACCTTGGAACTTTGGTGGAGATTTCCTGAACAAAACCAGGGGACCCCACGAAATCTAGGAGGTAAAGATCACCAATTTCGTGAAGAGGAAGATCTTCAGCTCTGAAAATTGTAAAGTAAAAAATAATTGAGAGCAGAACGAAAGGGTAAAAAAAGAAAAGAAAAGAAAAAGAAGTGAAAAATGAAACCTGAGAGGGTTATAGACAGTGTTAGGAAAGAAGAGAGGAGAGAATAAAGAAGTGGCTTTGAAATAAAGATGTGCGGCAAGAGCAGCAAATGCACCATCAGGACAAGGATAATGGTACAGTATAGCAGCTGAACAATTCTTCTTCTTCTTCATGGCTTGTGCAAGCAACAACGTGCACCCTCTCTGTTTGATTGTATCATCATGTGTTGGAGTGAGGGCCACCCCCACCGCGCACAAACATACCAGGTTGTTCTTCTATGCAATTTTTCTTTTTTGTTTTTTATTTATACAATTTGTGATAAGATAAATTCAGTTATGTATTCAAAAAAAAAAGAAGAAGATAAATTCAGTTAGAACTTGGAATTGAGTGTAATTTTTTTTATAAGAGTTAATTATCCTTTTGTGTCTAGATAAGATGAAGGATTTTGGTAATTTGTAATAGGTTTTGTGTTCAATTTTTATCATTGTATAAATTTAAAATTTTAGAATTAAAAAATATTTATGACTTAAAAAGAGTAAGCTATACAGAAATTAAATAAAAAAAATACAAATTTAATAGTTAAGATTATATTTTTAATGTAATCATACTCAAATCAATTATAACTTAAATATTAAAATTATTGTTGCATTTGTATAAAAAAAAAATAATTACAAATTATTTTTTCAAGTCAGTAGAGATTTGGTTTGTGATTATGCAACATGATACTTGATAAACCCATATTTTTAATATTATCATACTCAAATCAATTATGACTTAAATATTAAAATTATTGTTGCATTTGGGAGATTTCCTATTAGCCCCAAAAAGCAATCAATTTTTTTTTTTCTTTTTCCAATCGATTCATCGATTATTTGATAAGTTTAATTTAAATATTAGTGTGTTTTTATATGGGAAATTGGGAGCAGCTCTCCCAGCTTCTGATCAAGTTGAACAGATTTTTGTACTTCTTGAACCAATGATAATTGATAGAAATTTTGTTATAAATAGATTTTTTATACATAAAAATTTAATAATAAAAACAATTAAAAATAAAAAACCTCATTAGAGTCTTCCAAACCCTAAAAAATGAAGAAAAGGAGAGAATTGAAGAGATGAAACCCCACATTAAAAGTCGTTTGTATAATGAATTATATAAACCAAGTCAATTAAAAATAATAATACTTTATCTTTACTTATTATTCAAAAAAAATTTTTTGTAAAAAAATAAATTTTTTATTAAAATAAAAATGTGTTATATAATTATTTATTTATTAATTATAAGATAAATGAATAAAAAAGTAACAAATTTATTGGTCATACTCCAAAAAAAAAAAAAATCTAATACAAAAATTATAGAAATTAAAATATTTTAATTTATCATCTAAGTTCTAAGAAGTGAGGAAGTGGTGGGTGCTTGATCCAAAACCAATACAAAGGTTTCAAACTTTCAAAAGAGCCAACCCGGTCCAGCCCACGTTACTAAAAAAACCCGGTCCAGCCCCATATAGACTGCAATGTTATTGTTTCTGTTTCCTTGGAAGTGTGCTTTGGAAATGATTGCTATGGCTAATGTTGTTGGGGTAGCTACTCTTCCTCTTGCCTCCATTACCCAAAACAAATGCTTTCACTTTCAGCCATAATATTAAGAGCCAAAGACAGAGACTTGATCTGAATTGCTCCCAAACAAACCAAAGAACAACCTCATTCTCTTCTTCCTTATCATTTCCTCTCAGAAACAAAGGTTGTTCCTCTGTGTTGGCATGTCTCCCTCCTCCTTCTTCTGAATCCTCAAGTTCATCTTCCAATTCTAGACCCACTTCTTCTGCTCCTTCAACTAGGCTCTATGTCAGTGGTTAGCTACTTTTACTCTTTTCTTGTTATTACCCTTTTCATTTTCTTATCAGAATTAATCTAGAATTTGGCTACAGTTGATAAAGGTTTCATCTTTTTCTTTTTTCCTTTTATGGGTTGTGGTGATTTTGATGAATATCAACAATTTTACTTATTGTTACACATTGGAAATTGAAAAAAAAAAAAAAAATCACTTGCTTTTTGGATGAGGACTAATTTGATTGTGGAGGATGGTTCTATTGTTTCATTGAAAGAGGTGATTTTACATTCGAATAGTTTTATTTTAATATTGGAAACCTTTAGAATTTTCTCTTCTAGCTGAAATGGTGTTACCATGTTTAACTGGTAGCTGAGAACTATGAAGCACTGATACGCGTTTTCGATACGTTATTTGATGATACAGGATGTCGATTACCAAACAATACGTTTCTGATACGCGTATCCGATACGTTGCAAAAAAAATTAAAGAGTATCGGTGCTTCTTAGGCTGAGAATGCCCTTGATCTTCAGAACAGAAGTGAGGGGCTGGTATTTTGGTTAGGATTACTGTGAAATTTATTTTAAGCATAATTCAGTTGTTAAAATTAGGCACCGCAAAATATTTTATTGTGCAGAAGAATTTGATGGAATAGTGGGAGAAGGTAACCAGTACCAGAGCTTTAAATCTAGTTTCTATTAGGTATTTATACTTGTGAATAGCCCCGCTTTAGCGCGCTATAGCGGAGTTACGTTGCAGTGCAGCGGCCAGCCGCCACAAATCGCGCCGCAACGGTCAGGCGAAGTGTAGTGGATGTAGCGGCCAATATTGCGGCTGAATCACGACGCTATTACAATAGTTTTTGCAAAATTGTTCTCATCGTAGAAGGAAGAGATTTACAACTTAGATACAAGTGAAAGTGAAGATAAAGATTTGGATGTTCATGATTTCAATTATGATTAGTTACTTAAGTTCTTTGATTTTGATATTTCACTTAAGTGGCAGTTTGCATTTTGACTAAATTTCCACTTTATTTTGTTGTGTTACATTATTTGAGACTTTAATTCCTTCAATTTGCTTATGATTTGAATTTTAATGTTTGAAATCATTTATGTTTGAGTTTGAAATCCTTCAAATTTGTTTTTTATGTCACATTTTCATATTTGAAGTTTTATTTTTGTGGAATACAATTTAGTGTATCACTTAGGTACACTTTGCACAATAGCATAGCATTTTCGGTTTCAGCTGTTAATAAGTATAACATCATAATATCCTTTGGTTTTTTTAACACATGAGGATCAAGAAAGAGAATTAATGTTAAGTTAAGACACAATTTATGTAAAATCTGAGACTCCTCAATCACATTTTCGGTTTCAGCTGTTAACCTCTTTGTGTCAAATATTAGTTTATTCATCTATTCATCTAGCAAAGCAACTTCAACAAGGCATATTTTGGAACCTATTGCAAATGATGTTAGCATATTATACTTTGATGTCATTCATGTATCTGCTGTGATTACCCTTGACTCAATATCCATTTGCCATCTTTTGCTACAGTCTACAGATTGTACTCATTCTTGTTTGATGCCTGTATTTTTAGGATGGAATTCTTGCCAGTTGTTTCGAATTTCTTTGATATTTGATTGTTTACATGCATATTTTTTGGATATTAACTTTATATATGTTATTTCATGTTTCTTTCAGGGCTATCATTTCGTACCACTGAAGAGAGCTTGCGAAATGCATTTAAAAATTTTGGTCAACTAGTGGAAGGTAGGAACAGAAAATGTTGATCTGTTCTTCTTTGTCTATTATGCTATTTGACAAAAATTCAGGGTTTATTATCTGTCATTCATTTGCCAGTTCTGATCAATATGTTGGTAACTCTTTTCACTTCTAAAGCATTCGCTCAACTTTATGAACAGTCAATCTGGTGATGGACAAAATTGCAAATAGACCAAGAGGGTTTGCTTTTCTTCGTTATGCAACTGAAGAGGAATCTCAGAAGGCTATTGAGGGAATGCATGGAAAGGTATGATTTTGTGGTT
This sequence comes from Gastrolobium villosum, assembly GCA_032173675.1. Classification (NCBI taxonomy): domain Eukaryota; kingdom Viridiplantae; phylum Streptophyta; class Magnoliopsida; order Fabales; family Fabaceae; genus Gastrolobium; species Gastrolobium villosum. Next base: position 42,483 of record JAVKPL010013022.1, on the reverse strand, counting down.
TCTTCTTGTGGCGTTTGTATTTGTGGAAGCTCAGATACATAAATGGTAATTTTTTGCAACTTCATTTTAGCAAACAAGACAGTGTTTTCCAACAAGACATCCTCCTCTGGTTATCTTACCTGACACACAGTGAACAGAATCATTTATGGATAGTATTCTAAATTCTAATAAACTGACTACTGTGTGCAGAAAATGCATAATGCATGAGAAACTAAAGAGACTTCTTCTGTAGATGGAGTGTGACAGCTCTATGCCAATATTCTTTATAATGTATTAAAAATAATTAAGATTAACCTGCATATCTTGGAGAAGCACGAAAGGGGAAGGGGACAAGGTGATGTTGTATGTTAGAGAAATGTAATATAGTATAATATAAAACCATTAATTGGTTTGGATTGAAATTATTCTTTACATAATATTAGAGACTATTTGATCAAGTGATCACATGTTCGGTCCTAACTGTTTCCATTCTATTAATAAATAATTAAAAAAAATGTGAAATTTCATAACATAGGTAGGCTAAGCCTCTGCATTGTCCATCTTAAAGTCTAATAGACTCTTGTACGAGAAGGCGTGTTAGAAAAATATAATTTAAGTTTTGGGGTTGAAATGGTTCTTTACAATGTAATAAGGAAAGGTATCGAGCTTATGCTAACTCATGGCATCTAATTTATATCTTTAGCATGCCAATAGGTTAAGTGACACTGTTAGAATAGTACTGGGGTTCTTTGTATTTATTCCTTGATTAATTGCACAATGGCTATCACAAGCCTTATCATAGTAACAAGAGTGGATTTTCGAAATAAGTGAGAATATGATCATATGATTATATTTATGTTGCAAACTAATCAAGATACTAGTTGCAACTCTGTAAGTTAGAAGTGGCTCACAAGATATTGTAGTTTGTAGAGTTATTCATGAAGCTGAATGAGATCCACCATTTTTGAAGCATCTTGATTTTTCAATTATGATGAATTGTAACTCGGTGAAATTCGAGGCAGTCAAATACTCAAATTAATCTAACATACTATTCACTGTGACACTGTCAAAGAATCACTAGAAGACAATTTCATTTTAATCCCATAAACTTGATCTGGAATTGTTATACACCCTCTGATTCATTTTAGATATGCTGTAATATTTTGGTGTTCTAACTTCTAAGGCTTCAAATTTGAATCTATCTGTTTTTTTTTTTTTTTTTTAATTTCCTATTTGTTATATTTAATTAACCTAAAAAAAGTGTTGGATACTGACAAGAAAGGAACCACTTTTGCAGTTCTTGGATGGGAGGGTCATATTTGTGGAAGTTGCCAAACCACGTTCAGAACTATGGCAAAGACCCAAGCAAAACACTAGACAGTAATGAAGATCCAAAGGGGCATTACTTATACGTTCGTTGGTATGCAATATGCAGGATCACACTATGGCACTGGCCTAACAGTCTGCATTGTACTTGACACTATGCAAGATCCCTACTTGATAAAACTTTCATCAGAGTCCTTTCTTTTTCACTCTCATTTTAGCAATGGAACTCATTTAAACACTGAAACATGACTACTACTATTTCATCAGTCTGCACAGTAAAGCATGTCCCTTGTATTAATATACTCTTGACAATGTCATCTAGTGATATATAATATGTGATTGTTATCAGAAACTCAAAATTTTTATCAGAAATCAGAATTTTGGTTGCCAACTTACCATCAAATTGATAATGAATGAATTTATTATCATGATTGTATATAGTATAAAGAAGCAACATATTTATCGATGATGTTTCTTATGTTTTAAGAATTGGCTTAACACTTATTCAAGATACAAAAAATATTCAATTAACGACGATAGTAACCTTTTTTTGGTACTAGTAACCAGCTTGCTAAGGTAAATTCATTAAATTTTTTTTTTTTGGTACAGAAATTCATTAATGAAGATACAATGTTTAAAAAATAATAATTTGATAGAGAGGAAAATCCACATATACAAATTGCTAAGGTAGCTACCGGCACATGGCACTCTTGAGATTAATACATTGGCATGCCATTTGATCTCTACAACCAACAACAGATCACAGAACAACACATTTAGTGACATGCTGTGCTTGCTCACGCTTCCTTTAAATGCTTCCATCACTTATGTAACCATGCAAACTATAAGGAAATACAAATATGCCAAAACAATGCCGCCAGCCCCCTCTGGAATTATTGATCTTACAGTTTTTTCCCGTGGAAGAAAGGAGGAGAATCAGGTGAGAAGATATTGCAAAAGAATGGGAAATCAGATTCTTGTCAATTAGACAATTAAACCTCAGCTACCTAAATCACTTCCTTATTTTATTTTTGAATTTTTTTCTGACTTAACACCATGAATAATCTAAATGCAATGGAAGGCTATGAGCACAAACGAGCTCTTTGCCCCTCCCTCTCTTCAAAGGCAACAATTAAAGAATTTGCATCTCTTTCAGCTAAACACCTTTTATATGGTGCAAATCCCCTTGCAGGCTTCTGGGGGACTATTCCTTCCTCATCATATTTTTGACATTTAGAATCAACAGCATCTGAGTTCTTGCTTGGATTTACCATATCGCAAACTGATTCAGTATTAGAATTAGTGCAAGAACTTTCTTCCTCTCTTGTTCTTACATTCAAAGAGGGCCAAAGAGGCATGGGATTCAGGATTTGATTACATGGCCCGAGGTAGAAAGCTGGAAGGCCTTGGTGCAAACTCCACCATGGCTGAGATGCTTCAGTTGCACATTCACTGAAGCACATGTTCTCTTTCGGGTGTTCCCTGCTGGTCATTTTAGCTCCATCAGGTGTTATATGCCAGTTATCACTACACATTCCCAGTGATAATTGTGTTTCTAGTTTCTCAGATGCCCCTGCTTGGCCAAGCTTTTCATTCTCAACAACATCCACTGCATCAGGCTTGATAATTTTTGGCTTAATATTCTCATCATCTATCTTCAGTGACTTCTGATTACCTACCATAGAGACAGTTCTCCCAAAAAGCTTAATACTATTTATGTGAGGCATGTTGGCAGCATCTTCTTTGAAACATTCAGTTTGCTTGGAACTAAACTCGGACTTCTGAGATAACACACAGAATTTGAAAATCAGTAAAACCTTAACCACAACAGAGTTTTATGAGCCATCAATTTATTTCAGAAGCTGAATCATAGAATATCATGAAGCTTATCATACCATGCACATGCTTGGGTTTGAACCAGCGGATAAAGGGACTGAAGCTAGAGATCCCTTCTCTTCCTCCTCAGATGGTTTGGATGTCATGCAATCAGTGGTGCAAGAATTTGGTGAAAGGCATCGGTTAGTTTGCTCCGAATTTGCAGACCCATATGCTTCCGAACCTATTGCAGATAGCACTGAGGTTGGAGATTGCGTGTCTTTCTCTGCAACAAACTGGTTTGTAGATGGAGATATTTCTGGTTCATTTGGTGTAGAGTGTCCTTTCGAAGAGTCAACTGATTTACGGGGATATGGATGAAGAGGTTTCCTCTTCGGCCGAGGAGGAGGTATGTCCATTGGCTGAATAGAACTTTCAACACTGCCATCAGATTCCCGCACAACCTGAAACCAAGTATAGAGTTTGATGCATAAGCACATAGAACTGGACCAAAACATCTTCAACTTTTTTAATGCTATTAAATTGCAAATGATCAAAATCCTTTCCTTACTAGTACTAATAGGTCTATTCCATAGACCAATCAAAATCCAATTCTATGTTTATAGCCTCCCAGTTACCAGAAAATATTATCTACTGAAATTTAATTAAAAGTAAAATTAACCTTAGAGAAAAACTTTTGAGCATGGCTTCGAATCTGAACTGCAGTTTTGGTACCTATATGCTCTGCATGAAGATAAGATGACTTCATCTTACTTGGAAGGCTTGAAAAATCATTTTAGAAAGCTTTAATTAAATCAGGACAAGAGTTTACCTTCGATTTGACGCCAGCCACGTCCATACAATTTCAAAGCTTCAAGGAACTTTTGATGCTCTTCCTCAGTCCACTTCTCCCTTTGTTTAGTAATGGTATATGGCTTCCTCACCTTTTGAAAATTGAAATAAAATGGAACAAAAAGGAAGCTCTTTAGACATATTGGTCCATGAAAGGGGAACCAAAACAATATTTTAATATTGAAAGTAAATCAACCTTGGGAGTATGTCTGTTTCCAACAGAAGGTATATCCTGCAATTGTGCAACATTTTCAGATTGTGTTCCACCATTGGAATGGCAGTTACTAGCTGTACCAAATATGGTTGATCCTGTGCCTTCTACTTGGTCCTACATTCAGTATGAGAAGATGAATTCATAACTGTCCTCCAATTAAAAAATGGAAATAAAAGAAAAAGAAAAGGGGAGGGGGAATAATTTCATCATGAAAGAAATTGATGCTCACTAGAATATATTTCAGTTCCTAGGGGACATTATTTCTTTTTAAGAAATAAAGTCACTGGATGAATTCATAATGAAATCCTCTTTTCTATAAAAAAGAGGAGAAAAAAGTCTCCGGAAGAGCGGAAGAGTGAACGAAAGACGGATGAAACCTGCTTCCAATCAAGCAGCAGCATATTATATAGAGACTAAGAGAGCTTCGTGGTGTCATCCCTTTCTAACACACAAGCTAATCCATGCAACTACTCTAATTAACCAAGGTAAATATCCATTTACATTATTCCATTAAGAACAGCATGTCAATAATGTCATAACATTCTCTCCTCCTCCTCCTTAAGGTCCAAAATTTCTAGGGGAGATAGGAAGAATTAAAAGAAGTATTAGTTTTCTATACTTTAGATGCTCATTAAGTTATCACTCAAATTATACCAAGTCAAATTGTTATTTTCAGAGGTAAAACTATTGAACACATTTAAGAAAACTTCCCATTCTGAAGCTGAAATATTCTTGACACACATAAGACAAAGTTTCTAAGACATGTCTCTTTCTTCACAAATAGAAGACTAATAGCCAAAAAGATAAGAATCAACCTTAGTTTCTAAGACATGTTTCTAATCATTCAACTCTCCAGGCAGTGAAAAAATAAGTAAAAAAAAAAAAACTTGAAAGTGTATTCAAAGAAAGGTCCAGTTTGAACTGTTTCATGTTATACCTGCATCTCCATTGAAGCAAAATCCAAACCAGTCCTGCCACAGAAAACACCCTAAGCTTCACAGAGACCAAACCCAGAAGCCTACAACAATAAAAGCTGCCACCAATCAAAACACACCGAGAAAAAGTGAATATTTTTGGCAAAGAGAAAGAAGATCACACATAGAATTGTTCACAATCTCTACAGTTTCTTTGTTCTCCCCAGAGACTATAAAATAATCAGCTCAGAGAAATTTCAAAATATAAATAAATAGAACTCCGAGTTCCATTGCACAAATCAGATCAATCAGATTCTCATTGTGAAAGAGATGTGGAGAACTGAATCCAAACTAGATTCGTGTTGGAAACATACACACACAAATTGAGAACAATTGATACCTTAGACTTTTGGTGGATGCAACTTGGGGATTTTCGATTTTCCGGTAAAAATGTGAACTTTCTCGGGAATTATAGATTTTCCGAGAAAATCAGAGCGACCCAGATGGAGAATTGGAAAAAGAGAGAGAGGTTGAGGCCAGGGAAGAAGGTGTGAGCAGGGAAGGGAAGAACAAAGAGGAGAAGAGATTATAAATTAAAAAGATAAAAAATAAAAAAATAGAAAATTAAAATCTTAAAAAAACGAGAGAACGACACGTCAGATTAAAAAGTATTTTCGAATAAAAATTAAAATTATAAAGAAAATTCCATGGAGAATTCGAGAAGGCCTTGGAGTCTTGTGGCTGAGAATGGTCTGGGCCCCAGGACACGTGGCGTGTGCTTATAACGTCGGATATTTAAATTTGATGGAAAAAATAAAAAAATTGATGAAAAATGTGCTGCAGATTTTATTTGTGGAAGGCGTGAGTGCTGAGAAGATAATTCAGAAGATTTTTATTAAAATAAGATATTTTATTTTTTTGCTTGTTTTTGGAGTGTGCTTTTTCTTTCTTTTTTTGACTTATTGTCATTTTTGTTTACGTCCAATTCTAGCATGTGAATCTCGTTGTTTGACCTAGTGTTTGAGTAAAAGATAAAAAAAAAAAGTAATTAAAAAGATTGTCACAATAAATTAACATTATTATCTATTCTTCAAAGTAATAAATTTTTAATTCTTGTATGTTCTGTTGGTTGTATATTAATTTGACATAATTGTAACTAATTCTTAGCTCCTGCAATTTTATATGCTGTCGAATAAGATACAAAATTAATGTACCAATTTTCTCTTTAAACCGGCTATTGTATTTTTTTTAATCTATGGTGAGAGTGCGTTTTATTTTATCCTAGATAATGAAGAGAGGATCTATAAAAAAACTAAGTACAAATTCATTCCCATATCTCAGAAAGAGTTAATGTATATGTGAGGTAAGAGAAAAAAGTAAAGAAGAAAAGTGAAAAAGATGGTTCTTTTCAGATTTAAACTTGAATCTCTTACTAAATTAAGTAATCCTTAACCATGATTTGATATATTATTTTTACTCATTGAATAAATGCGTGATTTTCATTTTCTTTGCATATAAATGATTTTATATTTAAAAAAACAAATATGTGTATTTTTTTTTATATTTTAAATAATTAAAATTATCAAGCATTTTTAAATTTAATTAAGAGTAAATATATTCTTATTTACTTTTAAGATAATGTTATTGTAAAAGTACTTTGTCCTGTTTATCAAAAAAATAAAAAAATAAGTACTTTGTCCTGAACTATTAATGATAAAGTGTAACAATATAATTTAAAGATTTAATCTAATAATTAGAAAAAGTAATAATACTCTCGTGTAAATAGATTAGCTCTTCTAACAGTAGGGAATTAATAATGTCAGAAAATTTAAGAAGAGAATATGTTGGTTTTTTTTTATAGTAATTATAGAGTATGTTGGTTTAGATAATTAATGTCGTGGTATACAAGTTTAAATTGTTTAACTATGATATATGTAATGAAATAAAATCAAGCCCAATTTTTTTTAATACCCTATCATTTTTATTTTTATTTTGGATAAACCATATATTTTTCATAGAAGACAATTTTTTTGGAAGCGTACTCAGATTAAGACTTTAAAGCTCTTCAAAAAATAATACTTAAAGAGAATTAAATAGATACTCTCCCATACTCTACTCCCCTACACTAATTAATCTATGTTATCTATGTAGCACCGATACCGATACGGGACACGTGACACGACACTCCGACACGTTAATTTTAAAAAATGTTAGATTTCGACACGTTAGGATACATTTTGATATTAAATAATATTTTTAATTTATGTACTGTATATTATATTTAATATTCAATAATTTAACAAAAAATGAATATAAACTTATAATATTCATAAATTTTGCAAAGAAACATAACATATCCCAAATATTTATACTAAACTCAATAAAATGATAATCGTAATCCAACGAATCTAATATTTGGAACTAGGGATGTAAATGGGTCAGCCGGCCTACAGGGGCCTACGGCCTGGCCTATGAAAAGCCTGGCCCGGCTCGGCCTTCGAAGTACTTAGACCAGGTAAAGGCTTGTACACGGGCCTATTTAAAAACAAGGCCGTAGGCCAAATTAAAAAAGCCTGGCCTTTTGGCCTGTAGGCCGGCCTATTTCAATTTTAAATACTTTTTTATATACTATTATTTATATTCTAAAAATTATTTTTTATATAATATTATCGTGCTAATTTAGTCGAGGAGATTGTCGAAGCATTAATTTGTGGTGGAGATTGGTTATGAAATAAATATGATTTGAAGAAAAAAAAACAAAAGGTATAAATTGCTTCTTTAACAACTCATTTGAAGATGTTTATATATTGCAATTCATAATGTAAACATAGTGAAATGCATAACTAATTTGATTTTCTGATTTTTTACTTGCAGGTTCGAGAATATAGTGGGAATAATCAAGCTGAAAAGCTCACTTGAAGATTGTGATGTGCCAAGAAAAATTCAATCTTTGTTGTCATGAATTTTTATAATCTGTATTCTTATTAAAAAAAATTTGTCATAGACTTTTTATAATTTGGACCCATGCTGGAAATATTGTTTAATTAATGAGATTTTTTTTTTTTTTATTTGCAATATGGTAGGCCTAAAAGGCCTCATAGGCCATGTAGGCTTTTTCTTTTTAAATAACAGGGCAGGCTTGGCCTTTATGATAAGCCTTCGATAGGCTCGTAGGCCAGATAGGCCGACCATTTTATTACGCAGGCCTAGGCCAGGAAGGCCAAAGCCTTGCCTGCTCGGCCTATTTACACCCCTATTTGGAACTAAAAACTCAATGCAAATCAACCTTTGAACCTTTTTTTGAATTTCTATAACGCATGTTGGAGTGTCGGAGTGTTCGAGAGTGTCGGGAAGTGTCGGACACGATACGTCAGGATTTTTGAAGTGTCGGTGCTTCATAGGATTTCGACACGTTAGGATACGTTTTGATATTAAATAATATTTTTAATTTATGTACTGTATATTATATTTAATATTCAATAATTTAACAAAAAATGAATATAAACTTATAATATTCATAAATTTTGCAAAGAAACATAACATATCCCAAATATTTATACTAAACTCAATAAAATGATAATCGTAATCCAACGAATCTAATATTTGGAACTAGGGATGTAAATGGGCCAGGCCGGCCTACAGGGGCCTACGGCCTGGCCTATGAAAAGCCTGGCCCGGCCCGGCCTTCGAAGTACTTAGACTAGGTAAAGGCTTGTACACGGGCCTATTTAAAAACAAGGCCGTAGGCCAAATTAAAAAAGCCTGGCCTTTTGGCCTGTAGGCCGGCCTATTTCAATTTTAAATACTTTTTTATATACTATTATTTATATTCTAAAAATTATTTTTTATATAATATTATTTATATAATATTATCGTGTTAATTTAGTCGAGAAGATTGTCGAAGCATTAATTTGTGGTGGAGATTGGTTATGAAATAAATATGATTTGAAGAAAAAAACAAAAGGTATAAATTGCTTCTTTAACAACTTATTTGAAAATGTTTATATATTGCAATTCATAATGTAAACATAGTGAAATGCATAAATAATTTGATTTTCTGATTTTTTACTTGCAGGTTCGAAAATATAGTGGGAATAATCAAGCTGAAAAGCTCACTTGAAGATTGTGATGTGCCAAGAAAAATTCAATCTTTGTTGTCATGAATTTTTATAATCTGTATTCTTATTAAAAAAAATTTGTCATAGACTTTTTATAATTTGGACTCATGCTGGAAATATTGTTTAATTAATGAGATATTTTTTTTTATTTTTTTTATTTGCAATATGGTAGGCCTAAAAGGCCTCATAGGCCATGTAGGCTTTTTCTTTTTAAATAACAGGGCAGACTTGGCCTTTATGATAAGCCTTCGATAGGCTCGTAGGTCAGATAGGCCGACCATTTTATTACGCAGGCCTAGGCCAGGAAGGCCAAAGCCTTGCCTGCTCTGGCCTATTTACACCCCTATTTGGAACTAAAAACTCAATGCAAATCAACCTTTGAACCTTTTTTTGAATTTCTATAACGCATGTTGGAGTGTCGGAGTGTTCGAGAGTGTCGGGAAGTGTCGGACACGATACGTCAGGATTTTTGAAGTGTCGGTGCTTCATAGTATGTTATATCCTTTTTTGTGTGTGAAAATAATGGCAAAGTCGAGGACACAACAATTTACCTTGCAAGCTCACAATCCTAAGCTATACCCTACTTTTTTTCTAATGTGATATGTACACAACATGGCCCTACTTGTTTGGCTATGTAGCACCGACACTGACACGGGACACGTGATACGATACGACACGACACTCCGACACGTTAATTCTAAAAAATGTTAGATTTCGACACGTTAAGACACGTTTTGATATTAAATAATATTTTTAATTTATGTGGTGTATATTGTATTTAATATTCAATAATTTAATAAAAAATGAATCTAAACTTATCATATTCATAAATTTTGTAAAAAGATATAAGATATCTCAAATATTTATATTAAACTCAATAAAATAGTAATCTTAATCCAACGAATCTAATAGTTGAAACTAAAAACTCAACGTAATGTAACCTTTAAACTTTTTTTTTTTTGAATTTCTATAATGTGTGTCGGAGTGTCCGAAAATGTCAAAAAATGTAAGACACAACACGTCAGGATTTTTGAAATGTCGTAGTTTATAGTTGTTTGGTGTTGGAATTTACGCGTTACTTTACTAAAAGTGGTCATGGTAAGTCATAATAATCTTAGTAATTGTAACATGTGGACGAGGGTGAGGTTCTGTTTCAATTGGTAGAATCAGCATTAAGTAGATATCACTTTCTTTTTGGTTAAAAGTACCACCTTTCTAAAAAGTGAGATTTTTAATTAAGAAGATATCACATATGCACAGAAAAATCTAAGTAATAATATTCTGGTAGCCAGAGCCTGTGGTGAAATCCTTTCCTACTAGTCTTTGACTCTCTGGTACTTGCAAAAGTTATGTGAAGAAAGAAAATGATGAAAAACTCAGATAGAGTATCACCCATTAACTACTAAAAGGATAATGAATAAAAAACAACGAAACCAACATCACTTAAATTTTAAAATGTATAAATAAACTTTAATATAATTTTAAGAGTTTGAATTTTTACAGCATAATGACAAAATAAGTTAATTCATCCCAATTCGCCTGACTTAATTTATAAAAAATGAGTGGACGAGTTGATCCACCGTTGAATAAGTTAAAAATATTAATTAATTATATTTTGAGATGAGTTAACGAGTCAATTCATATAAAAAGATTAAAATAAAAAATATTTTTCTCTAATAAATCATCTAATAGTAAACAAATAAATAAAGAATTCATATGGTTTTACCGGTGTTATTAAAATTGGACCCGCTTGTCGGTCTGGTAATCGGCCCATCAACCCGTTCGGTTGTGGCATTGGATTGCTTAAGTATGCGACCTAGTGACCTGATGATAGATAAACCGTCGTTCAACCGGTGAACCGGTACTGGTTTTCTCATTAAATCGGCACCACTTGATACAACTAGACCATTATCACCAGTTTAATAAAATACACCATTTAATATATTTATTATATAACTATGAGGATATATAATATAACAAATACCACTATATTACATCAGATTATTGACTAGATGATACCATTTAAAATATTTATTATATCATTAAATATATATATATATATATATATATATATATATATATATATATGTATGTATACCCGATTCATGCGGTTCACCCGATGACCTACCAGTTGAACCATTGACCCAGTAACCCGGTACCTCGACCGGATCAATGACCGATCCAATTTTATTAATATTATATTTTATATATATCTATATCCATGTTATCTAGAAACTTTTGGAATTAAGGGAGAAATGTGTACGATATTATTATTGAAAAATATTTTAATAATACTTTACTATTTAAATATAAAATATTTTAATAATTTTTGTTTTGTTTAGTAAAGTGACGATCGGATTCGGAGAAGATCGTAAAAATTATAGTTTTGCAACAAAACTACGTCATATTTAAATATAAAATCAAAGGTGTGGTATATAAGATAGAGAGGGATATTCTCTCTATCAAAATTTTTTACTATCAATTTATTATCTATTTAATCAGTATTAGATTAACATTTTCTCTCTCTTCAAAAACTTTTTAACATTCTCTCTATTTGATCCAATTGTGACGTGATGGATAATAAGTTAGTAGTAAAAATCTTTTATAGTTAGAATATGCTCACTCTATAAGATACGGTCCTAAAATGATGAGTACACTAGTTTCCAAAGGTAACTCAGTTGGCAACTAAATTTTCAAGAATTTGCTTGGGTCAGTAGTTAAACCACATCTTAAGTAAATTCTTGGAATCATGAGGGATGGACTTGTTCCAATGAGGGGCAGGTTTCGAGCCGCACTCCAAAGACAAAATGATCCGAGAAATTATGAGTATACTGGATAATTATATATAATTGACATAATCATATAGGTTTAATATTTATTCTAGCGTCATGTGTTTTTATATTAATTTTTTATTATGATCATATAACTAGATAATAGCATAATTTTTCAAAATAATATTAGTTTAAAAAGTTAAACTTTGAGTGTTTGATATCATTCTGTGTGATTCATTTTTAGGCTCTAGTAATTTAAAATCAAATCTTAATATGAAATAGTATTAGGGCAGGATCCTTTCAGACACTGTAAATTAATATTTATAATTTATTATGTATATTTATTAATTATGAGTTATTAATAAATTATAATAGTCATATGGATAAAAATTAATTATTAAAATTTTGTATCAAACTAAATTTTTTAACATTAATATCAAATGATCATCTTCCAAATATTTATTCATGTAATGTGAATAAATAAGAAAAAAATATTAAAAGTTAAGAAATATCTGAACCACAAAACACAAGGGAGAGAGAAAGACGGCTGGTGTGAGATGTGAGTGTGAATTACCTGTTGTGGTCCCCACCATACCTTCCCCTGCGCTTTATGGCCACCTCAGCCTTCCACTGCCCTTTAGTTACCGTAAACGCCAACCAGTTATTGCTCTTACTTATTTATTAATAAACTCTTCACGCATGCTTTTATTTGTTTATAATTTTTCAAGTGTAAGTTACATAATAAAAATAATCATTTATCATCATGAAATTTATAGAAAAAAGAACAATATGAGCAAAATTTATAAAAGGGTGAATTAGACAACGGGTCATCGATGTAAGAGCTTTTTTCTGAAAGTGAGAAAAGAAAGAAAAAAAAAATAGTTCAAAGGAAGTATCTAGATGTTGTTGCTTACTAGATTTATTGAAGAAAAAGAAGAGTTTGCTTGGGATTATGATATGGGAAAAAAATTTCTCATGTTGTATAAGAAATTTTCTCTCCTACCACTCTCACTTCAATGTCCGTGCCAACTATTTTTTTATTTTTTTTAAGTGGGTCCCACTCCTTTCTCTTTGTATGACAGTTTTAATTTCTCATGCAACATGAGAAATTAGAAGCCCATGTTGTAAATGCTCCAAATATAAAAATCATGAAAAAATTTGAGCCACAAAATGCACTTAAGAGGTTTAGGACAGGTCGTTTGATCGTTGGTTGGAGAAATCGAAACTCTTAATGGCCTCATGACACGTACCCCTGATAACCCTTCCAATCCAAGTCAATAACAACACTAACACAAATCTGAACCAGATTTGTATGTCTTTATGCGCATTCTGTCATTTTCTTAATATTTTTTTATTAATTTAATTTTTTAAAATATTATCTATTGATTCATTATTAATTACTTGATTAATTTGATTAAGATTGTAAATGTTCCAAAGCTCTTTTTGCTAAGATGTGTTTTTAGAGACTTGAATTCAAAATCACCAACTAAGTTGGAATAACTCCTAATAAGTTAATGGGGAAAAAATATCTAATGTTATTCTAGATAACTTTGTCTAATGTTCATCGAAACGACGTTATTTTAAGGTTAAAAAATTAGAATGATAAAGATTATTATAACCCTGAAATAAATTAAAATTATAAAAATATCATGATTTCGGTCCTAAAATAACGTCGTTTCGGTGAACATTAGATAAAATTATCTAAAATAACTTTAGAAAAAACAAACCGTAAGTTAATTCACATATTTGGTGGTCAATTTAATTTGTTATTAATAAAAATTTTATTCGCATTTTAAAAATAATTTACAAGGTTCGTTTTTTAGACAGGTCCTTTATGATGGATTACATGACCCTATAGCCTTTTTGGGGTCAGGGTTTCATTCTGGGCCACAAGCTTGAAGGTTGCAGATTCCATGAGTGAATTGTGACCTCTAGTTTTTGGGTTAGGGGAAACCTAAAATTATGGGCAACTGAACAACCTTCACATGGCGTTGTGTATGTGGGGGTGGATTGTTGCCGAGTACACATTTCACAAAATTGAAAGGGATTGTGGATAATTTATGAAGGGTTTTATTATTGGGTTTATCATATATCATTTAACATGATTGTAAAAAATTTCCTACACATACAATATTTTGTGAGGCCCGCAAAAAAAAAAAAACTCCAACACGCAAAATGAATCTCTATAACATAACACAATCACTTTTCCTACAACATAACTCTTATAAAACTCTTTATTAATTAAAAGAGATAAGTTATCTCATGTCATAAAAACAAACTTGTTCAATCCACCACCTGAAAAAAGAAAAGAAAAGTGACACAGTTGTAAAAGTTATCTCATATAATATAAGAATAATTTTTTCCTTTTTATGAATATATATTTTAGAAAGAAATCCCTCCCCCCATCTTCACTCTAAATTGGACTATTAGATGTTCCTTGGAGTTTTATCTTATATTTCTCTTATAATAATAGACTAGTAATATTATAGTCCACAAGTTTAAGTTTTCGAATGGTTCATAAAAGTGATAAAACCCTCACCTTTCCTTTGCGATGCTTTGTCGTTTCCTTTCTAAATGAAACTAGAAAATAATGGGTAACATAAAGTTCAGAATTTTTAATGTCGTCACATATAAAAAATAAAAATAAATAAAGGGTCACATAAAGTTCAGAATTTTGGTTTATATGTATATATATACACATAATGTAGAAACTAAAAGCTAATTTTGGTTGGATGAGTGTGTAGCGTATAGCAAATACCTTTATTAAAAAGTACCAAAGTTATGAACAAATAAGGTCAGATAATACCAAAAAATGTAAAGAAGAGAACTAGAAACTAAAAGTGAAGGAAGATTCATTAGCTATGGTACTTTCCTTCATTTTATTCTCCTTTATACTAGCTGTCAAAACTTGTGGTGTTGAATGTGCCTTCAACTAGTGAGATTGACCAATTCAATTATGTTATTTATTGTGGAATTTAATCCAGCAACATGATTTTGACGCTCAACACTCTTAGGCCTCTTTCTATTATAGACAAGGGTGCTCCTCAACAGTCCAGTGTATTATCTCTTGAGTTGGTTCTGTTTTAGGCCGTTGGATACAGTTGAATGTATGATGAAAAAAAGAGAGAGTAGGTTATAGTTATACTTGTATCTATATGCAGAAAGGTTAGGTATAAACTATGAGTTTATCATCTCTCATTCAACATGACCTTATGAAATTTTCTACACACACAACATCTTGTGTGGCCCGCAGCAAAAATAAAAATAAAAATAAAAATTTCTGCAATGCAAAATGAATCTCTATAACATAACACAATCACTCTTCCTACAACATAACTCTTATAAAACCCATAAACTATTTTTTTCATCATGAACTATTTTGTAACTCACATTATACTTTTACAAATGATTTGTCTTTTTTCCCGATATTAACCGGTTTGGGATTTGAGTTTCTCCATTAATTGCAATTTTCAAGAATCAAACCTGCGGATCAAATCCTGAAATTTAAATGTGTCGTAATTAGACTAATAACTATAGAGTAGTGATTCATCTTTTTACTCTCTTTTTTTTTTTGTAAGTTATTATTCTTTTTACTTTAAAACAAAAAGCCATACCTTTTCTTTATATTCATAATTTTTTTCTTATATACTGATTTTAGTTACTTCTTTGAGGTGATTTATCTTCTAAATATTTTCATAAATTTTAATTATTTGAGCCGATTTTGATATTAATTCCTAGTCGGGACTTAATTACAATTATAAAACTCTTTATCCTTTTTCAAAAATATATTTGATGTCAATCGAATTTCCTATCTCGGCTATGTTCATAATTTTTGTTGCTGAGATTTATTGTTATTTGACATTTGTATCACTGCCTATTTTGAATTTAATCTTGAATTGAACATTGGAATTTGACGAGTAACTGCAATGCCTAATTAATTTGAAGAGAATAATATAAAAAGTTAATGTGTAATTAGTATTTTTTTAACCTTTCAGATCACCTAATTTAATGAGCCTGGCTAAGTTAATAATTTTACGAGATATCAAACTTACTAATTGATGTGAGAACATATTATCAGGTACAACCGGATATTTTTTTATTGGATAAGCCAGTAAAAATAGGAGAGAAAAAAAGAAATAGAAGAGAATATTTTTTTTAATTCACATATTACCCTCTTAATGGGAGAAGTACAAAATTCCGATGCACCCAAAACTTTTTTCGCAAGTAATAATGAAATTGAAATTAAATTCTTAAACAAAATAAAATCCAATAAATTAATTTAGTGATGGAACAATAAGTGATGTGTGAGCAAGCACATGATATCATCATATATTTCAATATCAATTACATCAATCCCTTAGACTTAGCTAAAAAAGATATTATTATGTGTCTATTAATTTTAATATGGATGGCTCTTACCTTTAACAAAATTATAAAGAAAATTTATTTAAGTATACATGAGCTATAAATTTTCTTTTTTATGGAAGGGTCAATGACCTATTGGATATTATAATAAGGTTATCAATTAGGTATCAATAAGTTGGAGAAAGAGGGAGGAACTTGGTGGTATTTTGCTACAATGTGCAATTACACGCGCAAGCATACGCGACAACAAGTAATATAGGGCTTTTAAGTGTCCCAAATATCGTTCCCTCAAGGATCTTTTGCAAATTTTCTAACTTAACTACTTAGTGATTGTAAATCAGCACACACATTAGAAATAAAATCAAAGTAAAGATCATGATTTGAAAATTTAATTATTAATAGAAACAGATTTAATGCCATCAATTTTTTCTTTTTATAAGAAGGAATTAAAATCTAGGAATTAAGAAAGTTATGGTGATCAAAAATGCTATAGAAAAATTTATGAAGAAAAATAGGTTGAGTTCAGTCCCCCTTCCCCACAGCCTTCGAATGAGTGCTAAAACAATTTCTTAAAATCAATTCCCACGTGTTGAACTTTCTCTTGCTGCTTTTAATCTCTTAAAAACATTATTATCATATACCTTCAATTCACACATCTCTGTGCTAAAAGAAGGAACGAACAATAAATCCAATCAACACATCATGGAGGCTGTTATCATCTCTGAGTAACACCCCTTGAGAACTTTCACCCTCAAGTCCATGATGTCCAACATAGTTCTGGCTTTAGTCATTTCTCAATGACTAAATCCTGTAATAATATCCTATAATCAGGCCTCAAAAATAGGATAGGGAAAATTTTAACACAACGATGAACAATATGAGAACAAATTTAAGCAACTGAGATTTACACAAATTCAGACTGTGGTTCGGGTACCTACACCCAACCTTGATGAAATTAGCTCATACCCATAAGGGTTAAGCTAAACACTACAACTAAATGTTCAAAAACAAACGAAAAATGCAGAAATTAAAGGTGCAGCAAGAGTCCTAACAACCGGACGACCTCACTGCTGCACCAACAGTACTCCACACAGAGAATAAAAGAAAAGAACAAAACTCGAACGTCTGGAAAAACTTCGGAATATCACAAAAGCAGAAATCAGATGGATGAAGAAAAGAGAGTCCCTCACATTCACTGCTCTTCTTCTATTTATAGAACCCTTCTTGCACATGCATGGGTTGTGGGCCCACTTCTTGCAGCCCCCACATATTGCGCTCCAAGCTGTAGCAAGTATGACGTGCCCTTTTGTGCGTTGCAAGGTGGTCCCCAGCCGCTCTCATTCCTTTTTCAGGTAATGGAATATTTTTTTCTACCGTACACTGAATTGCACACAGCAATCAGTCCACCTCCACTCACAACAGATTCTCGTTCACCCACTCAACAAAAGGTGTTGTTTGGCATTTTCTGAGTCAACAAACTAGCGCTAGGGTTTCTGTGGTTCGTGGATGAGGGGTATTTTAAAGTGACGAGTTGCAGATCTACGGCTGCTAGACCTTGGAAGCTGACTAAGGGCAAGGATGGACTGGTCAAGCGGATGTAGGTGCTGTGCTCGGGTGGCTGCTAGGGTTCCTGAATCTTTCACAAATGCCTTTGGTCCTCCTCCCTTCTCCTTCTTTATTTTCTTGTGGGTTGGATTTTGTTTTGGGTTGGGTTTGGCTGTGGGCTTCTCATAAGCCCAGCCCGCCTCCAACCTTTTCTTTCTTTGGACTTTTCAGACCGCGCAGCCCTTTTCTTTTTCGATTGGGCTGGTGTGAATTTGGGCTGAGTTCGCAGCCCACTTCTTTTTGTTTTGCTTTCTTTGAACAGATTTAAAAATTGGGCCTGCAAAATACACAAATCAGCCCATTAGCACTTAAACAAGAATCTATCATTTTCATGTAATATTTGGGGTTATATTTGGTAAAAAGATATCCATTTAATTAACATTTTAATATGTACACACATGTTCTAAGTCATATTTCATGAACTTATCAGAACTCCTTCAAGTGAATCACCAAAAACAGGGGAGATTAAGTCTGCCCCAGGTGGAGGGCGCTTAAGTGCGCAGTGTGTGTGAAATAGAGGAAAAATCTCTATCATTGGGCGCTCAAGCACACTGAAGACCTGTAGAAGGCCAAATTCTCTGCCTCTGGGCGCTCAAGTGCGCTTCCTGAAAATAGCATGAACATAATTTGGTAAAATCGACATAACTCGAGCTACTAAACTCTGAATTGAGCGCAGTTTGAACCCGCACGAACCTAACAGAGAGATCTATAACATAGTAGGAGATGAGAACCATAAAGGATGTAGAAAATTCCCAATTTAATAAAAGTGAAGATAACTTAGTATTGAACTTGAACAAAAAAAGATAACTTAGTATTGAACTTGAACAAAAAAAGAAAATGATGTTGAACTTAGTTTCACTTATTCCACAATTTCATATATCTATGGTCACGCAATTGGTTATTCTTAAATTTGGTGTTGTTAAAAAGGAAAATAGTACGTTTTAAAAGAAAAATCCATCCTGATTTTTAATTGAATAAATGTAATTGTAACTGCACTAGTATCATAAAACAATGTTAACAAACCGGTTCTAAAACAAGGTGTTACACATCCTATTATGCATAAACACAAAAAAAATGCAAAAACAGAGGGATGAAAAGAAATGAGATTACACACAATATTTTTAGGGTAAACAACTTCTCCTTTGAATGGAGAGGTTTTTTTGGTGCAGCAACTCACATTACAAAGCATTGGAATGTGTGATAGGTTTTTTGTTTTGTTTTTTCCTAATCAATCAATGGTCCCATCAAAACACTCTCTCAGCTGCAAAAAATAACTTCTCCCATAGAAGGAGAAGTTGTTTACCCATGTTTTTAATGTTGAAAATCTCCCGTAGAGAAGAAGGGTAAAAACCTTAGAACTTAGTTCACAAAATCTTCCATTACAAGAATAATGTAATTACCATATTTTTCCCTATTAAGCACTAGAGGGTATACACTCAATCTTCATCTCACAAAAGTGGTTTACAAAGTTTCTTTTCTGAAAGAGGTAAATATTCTCAAGCTTCTCTTATAGAGGAATACACTCTCAGTGTCTAACCTTTCTCTAATAATTTTCATCCCATTATATAGATGGGGTAAGATTCTTCACCTTCTTCTAAAATTTTCTTTAATTAATGGGTTGTTTCATTTATTGAAATGGTTATTCAGATATTGAGTCATGCACCAATAAACGCCTTGTATGTTTGCCACTAGAGTATTAAACGAGGAACACTCCCCAACAAATCACTCCCTTTTGACTTTAATGTCTTGGGTTCTTCATCGTGAAATCCTTGCAATAGTCATCAAACTTTCTTGATGGTACCATCATTGTCATCATGTCGGATAAATTCAAGTCGATATGCACTTTTTCGAGGTCAAGTTGTTTTTCTTCTAGCATATCCCGGAGGCCGAATATAATGATACCCCATATCAATATGTTTTGTGCTCGAGTATATAGTACCGACATCCACACATGACACTCGACACGACATCGTATAACACTCTAACATATCAATTCTAAATAAAAGTAGATTTTAACACGTTGGGACAAGTTTTAATATTAAATAATATTTTTAATATATAAAATATATAATAAATCTTATATTCAATAATTTAACAAACAAGTGAAACAAAATGACTTTTTGACCATTATAGCCCTTATGTAATAATTAATTACCAAATTGACCTTGATTATAAACTATTTCAAAAATTTAACCTCTCCAGAAAACATAACACCAATATGCCCCTATTTGATCGTTGACCACCAAGCCTACCCGAGTACCCCCTTCTCTACCCGAGTATATTTTAAATTTTTTTATCTATCCGAGTAGGGAGGGGGTACCCGGGTATATTTCTTGAATCTGGAAAAATGTTTGAATTATTTACCCTAGGGAAGGGGGTACCCGGGTAAATAATCCAGATTGAAAAACAAACAGAGATGGTTCCATGCCAACTGAAGAACAAAAACTCCGAATTGAATTTTTGTTCTATAAGCTCCTATATATATTTCGGGTACATGAATTGCAACACGTATAAAAGCATGGTAACAGAGATTACTAACGTGAGCCGGTGGCTTCCCAGAGCTGCATCTCGTTGTGCTCGTAGTATTCTGAGGTGCGAATGATAACAAGAATGAGGTGATCCCTTTCTTTGACAACATTATCCACCGTCCATTTTAGTGCTTTGATGCTGCATGGTGAGAAATCTACAGCCACGCCCAATCTCCTATTTGCATTACTAGTCATTTCTCTCTACAACAATGATCAAATTATCTTATTCTTGAGACCTTTTTTTTGTTAAGTTGCTCTGTATAATAGGTCAGGTTTTGGTTTTGTTTTAATTTTAATGTTAACGTTTCACGTGACATTGAGCTTTGATGATCGAAGATCGCAACTTCTGAGGCAGGCACTGAAGACAGCGACAATTGCATACCCGGGTATATTTCTCTACCTACAAATGTTTTAAGAGTGTAAATTTTCAATCTGGATTTTATATATAAAGAAAATCAGAAAAGTAATTATAACCTATGTTTTTGAGTTTTGTGGACACAAACCTCAGTTTTGAGTTTGGCATTTTCAATTTGGAGTTGTTGTTCTTCAGTTGACATGGCATAATCTCTGCTTGTTTTTCAATCTGGATTATTTACCTGGGTAGCCTCCTCCCTACCCGGGTAAATAATTCAAACATTTTCCCAGATTCAAGAAATATACCCGGGTACCCCCCTCCCTACCCGGGTAGATAAAAATTTTCAAAATATACCCGGGTAGACTTGGTGGTCAACGGTCAAACAGGGGCAGATTGGTGTTATTTTTTCTGGAGAGAATAAATTTTTGAAATAATTTATAATCAAGCTCAATTTGGTAATTAATTATTGCATAAGGGCTATAATGGTCAAAAAGCCGAAACAAAACTGATAATATCCATCAATTTTACCAAAAGATTCAAAGAAAATAAATCATTTTCATAATTCCATTACATTAATATAAAGCAAAAATAATATAATATCCATAAAAAATCACAAATTATGTAGACTACATTCATAAAGCATTTTCATCGAGAATAACACCTTTTTAAGTTTCTATTAAATGTATTTTAATTTTTTCAAAATTATAATTTGATTAATGTATTTTTAATTTTTTAAAAATTATAGTTTTATTATAAAAATGCCTTTGACTATGCCGGATATGGTCAAATTTGGGTGTCACATTAATCAATGTCTCAGAAAAGTTGACCACGTGTCAAGAGCGTCTCGGATCATGCCGAGTGTATGACACCGACTATTCAGGTTTTTGAAGTGTCTGTGCTTCTATCGAGTGATAGGTAAATTTTTTTGGCAAGTTTATAACACTTTGATTATTACACTTCAGCTCATATTTGTCTTGCTTATGGTCAGGTTCAAGGAGGAAATTCTTCATCAATATTAACTCTTTGCAGACATTAGAGGCGGCTATGTATTCAGCCTCGGTAGTTGAAAGTGCAACACATTTCTACAACTTCGATTGCCAGGAGATCGCCCCCCTGCAAATGTCATTAGGTAACCTGTAGTTAACTTTCTAGAATCAATGTCTCCCCCTAAATCTGTATATGTAAAGGCTTCAAGCTCGACCTTACCTTATCCAAAACATAGGCATAACTTGGTCATTCCACGTACATACCTGAAGATCCATTTTACTTCTTAATCTTCTTTGTCAGGATTTGACAGAAATTGGCTTACCAATCCAACTGCATATGCAAGGTTACGTCTTGTACACACCATTGTATATATCAAGCTTTCAATGGCGGACTAGTACGAGATCTTCAACATCTCATCCTTTTCTTCGTCAGACTTCGAACATTGATTTTAAGTCAACCTCATTTGTCCAGCTAAGGGGGTGGTTATTGTTTTGGTTTGGTCCATATTGAATCTCTTCAAAATTTTCTTATGCATTTTTCTTGTGTTAGCCACAAGCTTTCTTTGACTTTCTCTGATTATTTTGATTTCAAGAATTTGCTTTATAGGACTGAGGTCCTTCATCGCGAATGATGTGCTTAACGCCTTTTTCATGGTGGTTTTCTTTGCTTTATCTTATCCTACAGTCAAGATATAAAAGCAAAATTAGGAAGTATCTAATCTCATATCTCTTAATGAAAATGCAGTGGTTGGCCTCCGTCTTTATGAACTTGTACTTAGTCATGAATGATTCAAACTTCCTATACCATTGTCAAGGTAGTTGCTTTAAGCCATAGATGATCTTCTTCAAATGACAGACTAAATTCTCGTTTCCGGAAGCTCAAAGCCCTTCATGTAGATTTCTTCTTCTAGGTCCTCATGAAGAAATATCGTCTTCACGTCCATTTGTTTAACTTCTATGTCCATAGAGGTTGTTATTCCAAGTACAGTTTGGACTGAAGTCACTTTTACTACATGACAAAATATTTATTAGAAATCTACTCTCTTCTTCTAATATCAACATTTTACCACAATTCTGACCTTATATCTCGGCCTTAGGCCGTTCTCCTCATTCTTCAATTTTTACATCCATTTATTTTTCTGAGCTTATCTTCCATTGGGCAACCCAGTAAATTCATAAAGTTGATCTTCGTGCAAGGACTTCAATTCATAATAGTGGATTGACTATTATGGTCCACACAACCTAAATGGATATCCCTTGTTGTAAATACATTAAGACGCGGAAGTAAAAATATTGTGATGCTGATTTGACATATAGAAAAAAATAAAGTAAAAATTAAATTAGAATTGTTGAATTTGACATAAACTCTTGATTGATCATTATCTCTATATTTCTATTTCATTGCTAGATATGTGTAAAATATGCAATATATGTGATAATTTAGTGGGAGATTTGTTTTAGATAAGAAACTAACTCTTTATAAAGATTGTGTAAGAGTGATTGTTTGTCATAAGATTTATAAACCCAAGTATCGAGCAAAATAGTGTATAATTTTTATTTCTAAGTATATTCCTAACTATAGTAAAATAAATAGAGGAGAGATATTCTCACTACCAAAATTCTCTACTACTAACTTTACCTATCTAATCACCATTAGATTAACATTTTCTCTCTCTTCAAAAACTTTTTAACATTCTCTCTTTCATCCAATGGTGATGTGATGGGTAGTAAATTAGTAGTGAGAATTTTTGGTAGTTAGAATATCCTCACTCAAACAAATATGCCAAAATCTTGCCTAAAGAAGATATGATTATGCGGATAACAACCCAATAAACAGAGATAAAAAGAATATAAAGAAAAGCCCTTCAAAATATGCCTTTATCTAAATGGTCTTGTCAAAATTTTCATTTTTGACCAAACATAAAAAATGCTATTATTTGAGGGTTAGATGTATCTCATTTTACATGAGATAACTAAATTTTCTACACACACAATAGATAGGTGGATCCAACTTCTTTATTTTCTTTCTCCTTTTACCTATAGATCCCACTTGCAATCTTATTTCTACAATATAGGATAATTAATTTTCTACAACAAAAAAAAATTATTTCCCAAACTCCACTTTTTATGCTGTTGTTGTACTGTTCGTTTTTAAATTTGTTGAGATAAGTCGCACTAACACTAATCTATGCAAACAAATAAAATTTAAATGCTATTTTGATGCGATATAAAGGCAAATAAGATTTTGAAAGTGACTGGAGTTTTATGTGAGTTGCGATTTTGCTGTTTCAGCTAAAGGTGGGGTTATTTTTCTCGCATCACACTAATTGAGCCAAGTTATTTTTATTTTATTTTAATTTATTTTGGAAAACTCATACTTAGCTTTTCATGTACCTCCCTGCCCACGAGTTTATATAGTCAATACAATTTAAGGTAACCTATAGTTCTGGAGAGAAACTATATAAACCTCGAATATAACAATTATTGTTTCCAAATATCAATGATCTTTAGAAAAAAGAAAAAAAGAAAAAAAAAACTATGATTGAGGAACAATCATTATATCCCAAGGTTCCTTACATGGTATCAGAGCCTCACCGTCCCCCGCTTTAAAGTGGAATTAAAAACAAAAAACATAAAAGGTAAACCAAAAATTGGGCCTGTGCATAATCCACACTTCAAGCCCAAAGGACTTTTGTGTGAGGGGGCGTGTTGAGATATATAATCTCACATTGGTTGTATGTGTAACTAATGTGGAGTTTATAAGGCTTTGGGCACTTGCACCACTTGAGCTAGCTTTTGAGGTGGTGTATCGCAAAATTCTTTACACACCTGTCAATGTTACATATCTAGTCATTTTTATAGGTCATGATGAATAATAATGTATGTTATGTTTGTTCTTGTGGGGATACCTTCTGCCAATCCCACAAACAGGACCGTGCCAAGTGCCATTATATTTTATGTTTTTCATTTTCATAGATCTTTGCTAGAGACAGGCTTAGTGCTGTTAAAAGGTATTCTGATTCTTTGATATAGAAATGTGTCAATTTTGCAAAAATATGTGGTTGTGGATGGCCTCTATTGGTAGGTGGGTACACCAGTGATTTTGGATAATAACCAATCATAGGCACCTTTGTCTAGCAAGAATCTTTTTTGGTATGACTTTCATTCTTATTCTCCTATTCATGAGGAAATGAATTTGAACTTGGTTAGATGAAGTACTCTTATTCTGATTTTCTCTAAATAGATAACAGTTCTGTGTTCTCCTCATATTTTCTTTTGTGGGGTCAGTTCATTTGGAGCACTCCATGATTCAATAATTTTATTTTTTTTTTAAAAAAAACTTTCACATAATGAGATGATGACAGACATAGATGCTAGTTAGAAGTGAAAATAATGAAATAAGTTTTGGTATCTTGACTTATTACATGATATATTTATGGGTTTTATATTTATCATTTAATATGAGAATTTGAATTTTCCTACACACCCTTTATTTTTTGTGCGAACGTGGGTCATACACATAATTTTTTCTAACAGACGGGTCTCACATATTTTTTGTCTCTACTACATGAGAATTCAATTATCATGTTAAATGAGAAATATAAAATCCTGTATTTATAGTCATTTTTATGCGTCACATAATATTAATATTTATTTAAATATTTCGCATCACATGAAGTCCTTTGCTAATTATATCAAAATTTAGATTGTCAATGTTTCAAACCAAAACTAGATAGAAAGAGGATTTTGTATTTCAGTGAAATTTTACTTTTCATCTTAACCGTTTATTTTTTTTGTATTTAATCGTTATAATTTATTGAGTTATATCTATTAATTAATTATTAACTTTTTTGTTAATTAATTGATTATTAATTTCAAATAAATTATAATCATCAAATGAATAGAAATCAACCACCGAGATAAATAATAATAATTTTTAATCTTTAGAATAAATAGATTATAGATCCTTCCTTTAATATATGTAATTAATAAATATTTTGTATAAATATAGGAGTATTGCTTTAAATCATATTAAAACCTTCATTACATACAGATCCTTTTCAGTCAAATAGGCTTTTTAAAATCTTGGCTTTACTTGATTAATTTAAAAACTCTGTAAAAAGCTTTGTTTGACATATGTGATATAAGGAACAGAGATCATTTTGCCACGCTTCACCAAATTATTCACCAGACTATCATGCGAATAGTAAAAATTATCAGAATGCCACGCAGTATAATTCGCCACACTGTGCAACGAATTATGTTTGTAAATAATTCGCTACACAGTGTAGCGAAATATGCCATGTCAGGCTAACAAATGACACATGTCAAGCTGGCAGCAAAACAAGCATAATTCGCTACACAGCGAATTACTGTCAGTTTGACACATGTCATTTTTGCTGACTGTGCAGCCTGACACAACATATTTCGCTACACTATGTAGCGAATTATCTGCAAACATAATTCGCTGCACAGTATAGCAAATTATGCCACGTGGCATTCCAGGAATTTTTACTATTCGCGTGACAATCTGATAAATAATTTGGTGAAACGTGACAAAATGATCACTCTCCCTGTGATATAAGGCATGATGTGAATTCTTAGGAGGCCACCTCGTTACTCTGGAAAATATTTTTAGTATATTTGTTGACCTGAACATTTGTACATCATTTATAAAAGATGAGAAAAAATTACTCATTTAATATTATTTATTCTACCCCTTCTTTATGGTTAATGTTATATAAGTCATATTCTTTTACTACTTTAATTAAAAGAGCACCTATTACAAGAGGACTTAAAACATACACGTTATTCAGGCCCCTAGTATTAATCTTTATTCCTTAGACTTTTTCTTCTTCTTTTTTTTGGGTGTGGATTCCTTAGACTTGTTTTTTTTTTATGTTATCTTTGTTTGGATAAATCTTGGAGCTTTGATGTGATGGCTTGGACACTACATTTTGGAGTTATTACTGATTAATCGTTCGATCATGTATGCACAACCACCTTTGATTCCTTATCATTTTTTATTTTTTGGATAAGAACTCTTTAATTATTATTTTTCCTTTCGAAACTATCCAAAAATGGATGCACATGAAAATTTTGTTGAGACCACCTTATTATTAATGAGACCCACACAAATCAATTTAAAACATATAATTTTGATGGTTGTGACTTCAACGGAGCTAGGAAGAACAAAAGCTTATCCTAAATATATAGAGTTTTCTAAGAGTTATGATGTAGAAAAAATGTTTGTGTTATGTTATAGAGATTCATTTTGCGTGCCAGAATTTTAATTTTATTTTTTGCTGTGGGTCCCACAAAATATTGTGAGTGTAGGAAAAAAATTTCTGGTCATGTTAAATTATAGATGATAAACCCATATATATAAGGAAGAATGTCTCGTCCACAAACACAAAAAGAGTGTAAAAAAAAAACATGTACATTCAGTCTTATTCAAATTGTGAATTATGATTAAGCCATGGTTGTGATCATCATCTTCATTCATAAGAAAAAACCTTTTAACCAAAGATATGTGCAAATGCATTGACATAACCCTCTACACAGTAAATAGAAAAAATGAAATAGTTCAACAAATGGAGTATTTTAATATGGGCCGAAAGTGATGAGTTGAAAATTTGATTGGCTCAACGGGCTGAAAGCTGCATAGAAGAAGCATTCAGTATTTCAGTGTGACCCATATATATAATAAGGTGTGGTTAGGAAGCCCAACTAATTAACTAGCTTAATAATGGGCCAAATTTTCTCCATTCTCCAACCAATTCAAAATGATATAAAAATATATATAATTTTTTTCTTCTGTGGAAGTATAAATAAAATTTTGTAATAAAGTTTATTTTTTTTGGTTAAAAAGAAGTTTAGGACTAGATTTGGCTCTCTCCATTTTAAGGTAGGAGACAAACTACTAACCTCAATAATAATCTATGATAAAGCTATGAATTATCTTTATTTGAGCTCAAAATCAATCCGTGTCAATATAAGCAAAAATTTGACACAAGTGTAATAATTTCGTTGAGTTACACGTTTGATAGCTTAGCTCTAAAAGGAAAAAAATAAAAATAAGGGGTCATTTTAAGCTCTCATTTAAAATTTGATTTTCTTTCTTTATAAAAACAAAGAATGATGATGTGATAATTTGCAACTGAAATTATTGAATTTGTATTTATAGTTAGCAGAGTGAGAATCCTACAAGAAGTAAAATATTTAATTTGATAGTGTTTCAGAATATATTAAAATTAACCTTGCCAAAAATTTAATATATGCGGATTTTACACTTTTTTTGGATTCGACCAAAATGGGGTGTTTTAATGATATTTGGATATTCTTCCTTAAACTGCAAATATGCTTTTGATCTTGTGGCTAGAAATAGTAAAATAAGTTGTAGGATCCCGAAGTGGGAACACCAGCACCATTAAGGGAAAAAGAAAAGAAAATAACATAAAATTTCCTCCCAACCAACAAAATGTTTCTAAGTCAAAGAATATTTGCCTGTGTTGGCCAAATGGGCCTGTTGTGTTCCCAAATTGATTGTGATTTTCCACTTGATAGAGTATTTCAATAATGTCTCCATCATCTCTTGAAATTCATTATATTACCCTCACAAGGCAAATAAATAAATAAATAATGTGGCTCTCACTTATAGAGTATGTATGTTAAACATCGGAAAATAATTACATATAGGTAATTATATTTGATATCTTTTTTATTAAAAAAACTTAAAAGAACATATGTGAAATGAATATTTAGAGCCATTTATTTTTTGGAGATATTCAAGAGTCAATTTAGTTTTTGTTTAAAATTAGAGATAAAACTTAATATTTTACATGTAAAATTTATCACTAAATTTTTTACTCTTAATTTTATGGAGAGTAAGCCAATATTGGGGGGGGGGGGGGGGGGGTTTAAAATAAATTACTTAATTAAGGAAAATCTAATTTTTTTTTTTTTTTTAAGTAACACAATCACATAGGAGGGATTTTGTGTACACCCTCGTGCAATTCACAAATTGTTTGTCTCATATTTTATTACCATGCACACTTCTATCCCTTCAATCCACATAAATACTCGTTTAATTAATACTTAACATAATAAATAATTCTAGTCACAATTTTTTAAATCCTTTAAAATGAATTTTTGGAGAAAGAATTTAAATATTAGCTAAATGACAATTTGAATTATTTTTTTGGAAAATAAGAAAAAAATGATCAAACCATGATTAATGATAATAAATTTATTATCATCAATTACAATTTGATAATTGGTTCCTTTTCCATTTTTGACAAAAGAATTCAAATATAGGCTAAAAAAAATTGAATTAGTTCAACTAAAAAGGAAAACATTTATCAAATCGTAATTGATAATAATAAATTTATTGTCATCAATTATGATTTTTTTCATTTTTGATGAAAATAATTTAAATTATTTATCCAAAAATAAAAAATTATCAAATTGTGATACATGATAATAAATTTAACATTTTTAAATTTGGAAAACCCAATAATTTCGCCTACCTTGGTACTGACACATGACACAATCTCGTTAGTTATGCATGGGAATGTGCGTAATTCACGTGCACTTCTCCTATACTTAATTAATTATGCATCTCTTCTAAGCGTAGCTAATTCCATTATTTCGGAAAATAATTTTAAATATGCATTAATTGGATAGCTTTTTTTATATGATCCTAATTATCTTTTTAAAACGAGTCCCCCCGCCCCCACCCACAATAACTCCACGAGCTTCAATCTTCCAACTGGCTATAATGCTAATAGGGGTGTTCGCGAGGTTTTGAAGCAAAAAATCATCGGATCCAATCATATCAGTTTGATCATCTAATCATCCATTCAGTTTGAATTTTTTTTTCATATACAATTATTCAATTGGGATTGGATCAATTTTTGGTTTTTTGAAAAGCCTAAAAACAGAATTTACTAGAATTATTTTTACCAAAACGAAGAAGTATTATTTATCATGGATCCTTAATGTAATGGTACCAACAGGAAATTTTGGCAATACTAGATAGATAGAGAAAACAAATCTCTTCTCACAATTTAATTGACTCTAGGCCGTTCGTTTTCAATTTGTTATGTTGAACAATTCACGAATCAACAATCATATACTTCAAAATTCGAAGTTGGCCACCTCAGCTAATGAATTACAACATGTTCAACAAATTGAGATATTTGGCAATACCATGCCATTGTCTGTTGTTCCCATTCACCACCCAACTTCAGCTAACAATCAACTATTTGATAACATGGTGCCAATGTCCCTTACTGCCATTAACAATACAACTTTACGAACTTCAAGTAACAAAAATTTCCCTTATTTGACAATATTATGTATTCATCTCGGTACTTTAGTCGTGATGGAAAGAAAATATTGTGACACTTAGTGGATCATTAGGTCTTGGGTTTAGAATTTTTTATATGATTTTTGGGCTATGATTTGGGAACATGACCAAATGTAGGTAGAGATTATTAATATATTAGATTGGGTTGGATTGGATTGGTTTTTACCAACCAAACAAAAAATCTATCTAATCCAATTAAAATTTATGATTTTTTTTTCGGTTTCCGATTTTTTGGTTTTCGATTAATTCGATTTTCAGTTTGGTCACCCTAGTTTGGATCAGTTGATGAATATCCCTGAATACTAATCCCGAGTCGAGACTTAGTTATAGTTCTCCCTTCCGTAGAGATGCATTTGAATAATTTGTTTTTGAATATACATTAATGGTGTCATTTTTCCCCTAATACTATCTAACATTGTGCATAAAATAGTTATGAGTGTGTTAGTCAAATATTTCAAAAGTATAAATTGTTAGATGAAGCATTAACACTGATGTGGCCATGAGCGTGTTAATTAACTCTCTCCAAAAATTGAACTATTAGTAGTAATAAGCAATTGGTTAGTGTTGCCCGTAATATTTAACAACACCTTGACCCAAGTTTGATTCCGAGACATGG
Organism: Gastrolobium villosum; assembly: GCA_032173675.1. NCBI lineage: Eukaryota > Viridiplantae > Streptophyta > Magnoliopsida > Fabales > Fabaceae > Gastrolobium > Gastrolobium villosum. Next base: position 11,668 of record JAVKPL010013022.1, on the reverse strand, counting down.
AAGAATTTTTAAAACTTTTACATAATTATTATTTCCCCTATATTGCTACTATTATTATTATCACAACATTAACTTATTGTTTGAATTTAGGGGTGTAAATGGGTCAAACAACTTGGCAGAGACTTATAATCCGACTTGTCTTTATCTTGACTTGTTTTGTTTTAAAAATAATACATATTTGAACTTATTAAAAGGTCTATTTAGAAATCAAACTACAGGCATATTTATCAAATAATAATTTTTTTTTTCATCTTTTCTATCCCTCCTATGAATTTCATTTGGAAGGAAATAAGATAGTGTTATATTAGCATTTTATGAACGCAATCAATTTCTTGCTTTTTTTTTTCCCTTTCTAATATTTTATTTACGTGGTTATATTATAGGTTTTAATGTTTCTACTGTGAAGGTAGATCACTTATCTACATTCGCTCTCAAAACGGATGTCATTTTGCGTTGAAAAATTAAAAAATTATAATGAAAAGACTATTATAACCCTAAAATACATTATAATTTCAAAAATATCTTGATTTTCGCCTTAAAACGACGTCATTTTAGGCTCAATGTAAAGCGAACCCTATATTATATGTATATAGAATTATGTGGCTGTAATATTTTTTTTGTTGTTGAATGAGATTATGTAACACATGAGTGAGTGAATATGTTTCTATGTTTTGAAAATTAATCACGCTTTCCGCATCCTTGTCATTATTTTGTTTTTGATTTTTAGCAATGTAATTAAATTGTTAATTTTTTAGTTTGTAGCTAGGGTGTTCGTGATCTGGATTGGATCGGTTTTGAAGTACAAATCATCTAATTCAATCGCTTCGGTTTGATCATTTAATCATTCATTCAGTTTGAATTTTTTAAATCCAATCCAATTTTATTCTATTTGGATTAGATCGGTTTTCGATTTTTCAAAAAGCCAAAAATCTCAATCATATAAATGACTAGATATATCAAAATAAAGTCATTCAAAGTTATAAACCACTAGAAAATTCAACTCTTCAAACTAAAATAAGTCTTACAACTCATGAAGAGTTAATATAGATTAATAGATAATAAAAAATTAAAAGAAGATAGTTTGCTATCAATAACATCCAAGATTCCAAGTTTACAAAATAACAAGATTCTAAGTCACCATCTTTCAAAAATAATAAATGCATAATACATTGTATCGGTTTGTATTGGATCAGTTTTTTCCAACCAAAGCAAAAACCGATCCAATCCAATTAAAATATGCATTTTTTTTTCAATTTTCGGTTTGGTAAATGTGGTTCAAATCGGTTGATGACCCCTAGTTATAGCTCCATCAACCTATATATACAAAAGAAATAAAATAACTATAACCTTTAATTTACAGAGTGTACTATGTTATTTTTGAAGACTTGATAGGCTTGATAAGCCAAATCAAACCTTATATTTTTTAAAAACAAATCATACCAAAGTTATAATTTAACTTATACCAGACTAATAAGTCAAGTCATGTTTGAAATTTTTACATAGATCTAACTTATTTAGGTTAAAGTATGGCTTAACCTGATTTATTTACACATGTGATTGAACTAATAACCTAATTATCCCACGGTTTGATTGAATCAATGACATGTTCAAGTTTAATAACGCTGAGATGGAAATGACATTGACATCACACAAGAATAATTTGAGATTAAATCATGTGGAATGTGTTACATCATCAAGGAAGTCCAAGAGGCAACGTAGAAGACCAGTCGCATTAGAAGACTATGCCACCTAAGTGGGTTAGTGAGTACGTGGCTTATGGTTAGTTACATGAGTGGGTTGGGTTGTTAGAATAATGAACACAGTGAGATTGTATATAAGAGGACTATTGTAACAGATTGAAAAGCATCTTGAATAAAACTTCATTCTTTCATTCCTTTCAGTTCTTGCATATTCTTCCTTTCCAATTAGGGGCATAACCCTAACATTGGTGCTTTCATCCTAGGACTCACCATGGGAGTTCGAGAGTTATCAGAGGAGCTTTTGTCTTTTCAGCAACGAATGGATTCCAATTTGGATGAAATTCGGAACCAGGCGGTTGATACTCGTTCGCAGATCGCTCTTTTGATTTCTCAGATGCAGCAGTTGCAAGAAGCGGTGTTATCGGCTAATGGCAATTCTCACGGAGGTACATCATCTTCTTCGTCGCAGTTCCAGACGAAGCATAACATGGTGGATCAGCGTGGCTTGCTTAAAGGTATTAGAATGGAGATACCTTCCTTTAATGGCAGCGACCCAAATATATGGGTTTTTAAAGCGGAATTGTTCTTTCATCTTCAGCACATACCAGAGGAAGCTAAGGTGGCGTTGGCTGGTCTTCGCATGGAGGGTATGGCTTCTGCGTGGTTCCAATGGACGTTTAACAGTGGAACTATTTCGTCTTGGAAGGATTTTACGGTGGCTCTGAGGCAAAGGTTTGGTGCTTCTGGGTATATGAGTTTAAAAGGGACTTTGTCCAAATTAACTCAGACATCCACTTTAAGGGATTACATTCAACGATTTGAAGGGTTGGTTAATCAAGTTCCGGGGCTTGATGATGATCTCCTCATGAATTTTTTCGTCTCTGGGTTACAATCTGAATTGCGGAGCGCGGTACAATTGAGGGAACCTATTTCTCTTCATCAAGCGATTCAGCTGGCATTAGCATATGATGATCATTTTGGAGAATTGAAGGCATCATTTCAACCGGTTCAGAAACGTTTCTTTTCAAAGGTTGCTCCAATTGCTGAGGTATCCACTACTCCTTTACCTAGTACATCTACTTCCATTCCACAGAATTCTTCTTCATCGACATCTTCCAATTTCAAGAAAATTTCTCAAGCTGAGATGCTCAAGAAACGTGAATTGGGGATTTGTTTTTATTGTGATGAAAAGTGGTCATCGAAGCATAGGTGCCGAAACAAATTGATGTTGTTTGTTGGTAATGAAGATGAGGTTGATCCAGAGGACGATGAGGAACAAATAATATGGCAGGCTGAAGTGTGTGGTAAGGAATCTCAAGATGCTTCTTTGCACTCTTTGCCTGCAAATGATCACCTACATTCTTTGTCTTTTGTCACTCATATTAAAGATAGAGAATTACCAGTGTTGGTCGATTCTGGGAGTACACATAATTTCATTCAGAGGCAATTGGCTATTCAACTTGAATTACCTATGGTTCATGTTCGTCAAATAAGAGTGTTTTTGGGTAATGGTGATTTCTTGGTGGCTGAAAAAAAATGTTTGAAGGTTCCACTTACGATACAAGGTCATTGTTTCCTTGTTGATTTGTGGGTATTGGATCTAACTAATCTTGGTATTGTTCTTGGCATCCCTTGGTTAGAATTATTGGGCAGAGTTACCCACGATTATGTGCACAAGTCCATGGAATTCTGTTGGGAAGGGAAGTCCATTTGCTTGGTTGGCTTGAAGGAGGTTCATGAGGGAGTTAAGTTCCAGAGTGGCTGTAATTTGTTGCAAGCACTTCCAATGACTGAGACTGTGGATGATAGTTTAGTGGGAAGTCAAACTGTCATGACAGAAGTTGCAGCTCTTCAAGGGTCTGTTCATTCTTCTCTCTGGCCTATTTTGGTTCGATTCCAACAGGTTTTTTCGCTTCCTAGCGGATTACCTCCTTTTCGTGGCTTTGATCATTCTATTCATCTGTTGGATAATGTCCAACCTGTCAATGTCAAGCCATATCGTTATGCTTATCATCAGAAATCTGAGATAGAGCGTCAGGTATCTGACTTATTACAAGCTGGTTTCATCCAACATTCCCAGAGCCCTTTCTCTTCACCCGTTCTTCTGGTCAAAAAACAAGACAATACATGGCGTCTTTGTATTGATTATAGAGCCCTTAACTCTGTTACAGTTAAGGATCGATTTCCCATACCAACAATCGATGAGCTTTTGGATGAATTGGGTGGTTCGCAAGTCTTTTCTAAGCTGGATCTTCGAGCCGGGTATCATCAGATACGAATGCTACCATCGGATGTGTCCAAGACAGCTTTTAGAACGCACGAAGGCCACTACGAATTCTTAGTGATGCCTTTTGGCTTAACTAACGCTCCTGCAACATTTCAGGCTATTATGAATCAGCTTTTTAAACCATTTTTGCGCAGGTTCATTATTGTATTTTTTGATGATATACTAATTTTTAGTAAGTCTGTGGAAGAACATGTTAAGCATCTTGAGTTGGCATTGGACTGTTTGCTGCGTAATAGATTTTTTGTCAAGCTCAGTAAGTGTACTTTTGGGGTGGAGATGATTGAGTACTTGGGGCATATAGTGGGCACAAAGGGTGTTGTTGCAGACCCGAAAAAAATTTCAGCCATGATCAATTGGCCTATCCCTAGGAATTTGAAGCAATTGAGGGGATTTTTAGGCCTTACAGGTTACTATAGACGTTTTGTCAGATGTTATGCTTCCTTGGCATTACCTCTCACTGAGTTACTTAAAGGATCAATCCCATTTGTATGGTCCTCAGCTGCTGATGAATCCTTTGTTCGATTAAAAGAAGCAATGGCAAACACTCCTGTCTTGAGTTTGCCTAATTTTGATGAACAATTCATCATAGAGACAGATGCTTCTATTTCTGGCATAGGTGCAGTACTTTTACAGCATGATCATCCCATTTCATACTTTAGTAAGAAATTGGGTTATCGCATGGCTAATGCATCTACTTATATCCGTGAGTTGTATGCTGTTACTTCAGCTGTTAAACGTTGGCGCCAATACTTATTGGGATCTCAGTTTATCATACGCACTGATCAAAGGAGCATTAAGGAATTTCTGACACAAACTATTCACACACCTGAGCAGCAGAGATATCTGTGTAAACTCATGGGCTATTCTTTTCACATTGAGTACAAGCCAGGTCTTACTAATGTTGTTGCTGATGGACTTTCACGTGTGTTTGAGGAGGGTGCCTTGCAAATGCTTGTGTCTGAGCCTCAATTTGAGTTGTTAGGAACCATTAAACAACAAAATGTTTCGGATCCTGTTTTAGTCCAACTACATCAGCAATTACTGGAACAGCCTGCTAGTCTTCCTGACATGCATTGTCATGATGGAATTTTATTTCATAAAAAGAGGTATTTCCTTAGTCCCACTTCATCTCTGATTCCCACTTTAATTTCAGAGGCTCACAGCTCCTTGAGTGGTGGTCATGCTGGTGTGGCTCGAACCTTTTTAAGACTATCTTCTAATTTCTTTTGGAGTTCAATGCGCAATGATGTAAAACGTTTTGTTAGTAGCTGCCTCACATGTCAGCAGGTGAAGTATGAAACTTCCAAAACTACAGGCCTATTGCAACCTCTTCCATTACCTGAGGGTGTTTTTGAGGAACTTTCAATGGACTTCATAGTTGGTTTACCTTCCTCCAAAGGGTACACAACTATTATGGTTATCATTGACAGATTATCGAAATTTGCATTCTTTGGTCATCTGCTGCCTTCATATACAGCTGTTTCAGTTGCTAATATGTTTTGTGACTTGGTGGTTCGTAATCATGGATTCCCTCGTTCCATCCTCTCTGATCGGGATCCCATATTTGTTAGCAAATTTTGGACCCATCTTTTTAAACTTAGTGGCACAAAGTTGAGAACCTCTTCCTCTTATCATCCTCAAACATATGGTCTTACTGAAGTCACCAACAGGTATGTGGAGCAATATCTTCGATCTTTCTGTTTTGAGCAACCGAAGAGATGGTCAGAATATTTGTGTTGGGCCCAATATCACTATAATTCGGCTGTCCACTCTGCTATTGGAATGTCACCATATCAGGCGGTTTTTGGCAAACCACCTCATTTGGTTCCTTTTTATCCTCGTGGCCTGACTGATGTTCCTTCCTTAGATGTTCTGCTGCAGCAACGCAATGAGATTCTGTCTCGCTTGAGGATCAATCTCCATCGTGCACAGAACAGAATGAAGACACAATATGATCGCCATCATAGTGAACGCTCTTTTGTAGTTGGTGACAAAGTTTGGTTGAAGCTGCAGCCATACCGCCAAGTCAGTGTTGAGAGGAGAGCTAATCACAAGCTTAGCAAGCGATTTTTTGGTCCCTTCTTGGTAATTCGGAAGCTTGGTCCAGTAGCTTATGAGCTGCAGTTACCAGCTGCTTCCCAAATTCATCCTATTTTTCATGTATCTCAATTGAAGCCATTTATCTCTTCTGAACCAGTTCCATCTCGACCCTTGCCGGATGTTTCAGTTGACAATATGCCAGTACAGGTTCCAGTTGATATTTTGGATGTTCGTTCTTCTTTGGTTCGTGGCCAACCCATGAGGGAATTCCTGGTTCATTGGTCCGATGCTCTCCCTGAAGAAGCTTCCTGGGTGCGGGAAGGTGAATTTCGCAGTTCCTATCCTTCTTTTAACCTTGAGGACAAGGTTCCTTTTGAAGAGGGAAGGAATGTTACATCATCAAGGAAGTCCAAGAGGCAACGTAGAAGACCAGTGGCATTAGAAGACTATGCCACCTAAGTGGGTTAGTTAGTACGTGGCTTATGGTTAGTTACATGAGAGGCTTGTATTAGTTACATGAGTGGGTTGGGTTGTTAGTAATAAGGAATACAGTGAGATTGTATATAAGGAGACTATTGTAACAGATTGAGGATCATCTTGAATAAACTTCATTCTTTCAGTTCTTTCAGTTCTTCCATATTCTTCCTTTCCTATTAGGGGCATAACCCTAACATTGGACCTTCTTCTTCCATGTGAACCGGTACTCTGATATCAAGTTGATGCGTGATGGGTATAAGAAAAGGGGAAAATACACTCTGTAAATAAATGGGATAGATAAGAGTCCACCACAATTGAGATTAAAGGTTAAGCCACCCTCCCAACTGATAAAGAACCCACTTGCCTCACCACTAACGCAAGGTTAGATAAAAATAACAAGATTCAAGACAAGTTTAAGCACTTGAAACACACTTTTTTTCATTCATCAAATCTGTGATCTACGTTACAAAATATCCTATATTTATAGAATAACTAAAAGCATAAGAATACAAAGAGACATATAACTTCAACAGTTGTGTTGCTTAGGAAATATAAATAAAAATAACTAAACCCAACTCCCAAGAGTCATGCTCCCAAGGATTGTGTTGCTTAGGAAATAGAAATAATAATAACTAAATTCAACTTCCAAGAGTTATGCTCCCAAGAGTGAATAGCAACTAAAATACTCTTTATTGCACTTTAAAATGTTAAAACACTTGATTTTCCTTCTGTATCAGTACTTTAACCACAAATGTGTCAATTAATTAAATAATTTTTTTATGGGTTTTATAAGAGTTATGTTGTAGGAAAAGTGATTGTGTTATGTTATAGAGATTCATTTTGCGTGCCAGAGTTTTATTTTTATTTTTGTTGCGTACCCACAAAATATTGTGTGTGTAAGAAATTTTTTATGATCATATTAGATGATAGATGATAAACTCTTTTTTTATATTAACCACAATTTTACAAGGGCACTGGTTTAGGCTTGATAATTTTTTCTTTCTTTGGGCTCATTCATAGTAACTAGGTTTCATTGTTGGATTCTCAAAAAATGTAGCTATGGCTGGGCTCCAGAGCAGTTCCAATTTTATTTGCTCCGCAGAATGGACTTCTTTAGTCTCTTTTTCAAATCATTCTCTACTAGCTTAAAGGTATGTTTGGGTAAACTTTTTTTTTCTCTAAAAGTTTTTTTTTTTTTCAAATACTTTTCAGAAAATGTTTGTTTAAATGTCCGCTTTTTTTAAAAAATAAAATAAAATAATAAAAAAGGTCAAAAACCTACTTTTTTGGAAACAAATAAGTTTAGCTTCTAAAAAAAGTAGAAGTGAAAAGGCAAATATTTTTTTTCAAAAATTAAACATTTTTTTTTAAATCTAAATAACTTTAACTTTTGCAAAAAGCACTTCTAAAAGAAGTAAGGGCCGAAAAGGGCCGACCCAGTTCAAATACCCACTTCGTGAGTGTCTGAAGAAGGGAATAATCTAGACAGTCTTTCCCCTGCTTTTTGCAGAGAGACTGATTCGAACCCGTGACTTGACACACTACGATAAGTAAGCTTACCGCTGAGCATATAAAAAAAAATAAAAATTGCAACGGGCCCTAAGTGAGACTTAGTTTTGCACTTACGTCTTAGGTCATGAGCTTTGTTGTCATTACGAAGAAACTAGTTCATTTTATATGCCATGTTTTGTCATCCTTTTAGTGCACCATTAGTATGATGAAACTTCAAAAATATTTTCATTGTAGTTAATATATCATATTTCTTTTTTCCTTTTGTTTGGTATAGAACCAAAAATATGCTTGAGCTAATTAAAACTTTTGGTAATATACAGTATTGAAATAACTGAGCTTTCATTTAAATTTAACTGATAAAAGAAACACAGGTACACAACTTTTCTCAGAAACCCAAATACATTTTAAGTGTTCATATCATATAAAGACTAGAACTGGATAGCACGACACTGAAGACAGCTAGGTACAGAGCCTTATCTACATATATCTTTGCCTGGATAAATACACAACAGGCAAAATTTTCATTTATGTTGACTAGTTCCATAATAACTTGGCTCTGGGGCAACTAGTCCTTGTTATGGCTCATACTAGCTCTAGATGGCAATTCCTAGAGAAGAAACTTCCATTTTGGGTATAATCTTCTCTGGTTCTACAGTTTTGGTGACTGAGTTGACCTGATTGTTCTCATAAGCTGAAGCATGCACTCCAAGTGCAGCTCTTCCAGAAGGGTCAAGATTGTTGGACCAAGCAGCATCCCACAAAACAGCTTGTTCTGTGCTACATGCAACACTTGCTCCTCCAGGGACAGTGAGGCTGGCTGAGTTCTGCAAAACCAAATTAAGGGACACAAGGATTTAAATCACCCCTTATTAAGTCAACATGAATTTTGTTGTCCACTGATTCGACAGAATTTAGTATGATCCGGGACCACCATTTTTTAGGTAGTCCCTCAGTGTAAATGGGAAGGTAAAGTTGGAAAAGAAGAAAAATAACAAGGGTAAAAAAGGAAAGAAAAAATTAATGTTGTGAGAGGGAGCATCAAATCATCGGTGGTCCTGCAGCATAAAAAATATATATTTCCCACTGATTCCAGGTTTAGATTTGATTGATTTAAGTTACCTGAGGGAAGAACCTCTCAAAGATCGTTCTGTAATAGTATGCTTCTTTGGAAGTTGGAGTGTTATGAGGGTAAATATGAGAAGCATTGAGCATCATTTTATCATTCACCTATAAGAAAATATCAAGAACCAGTTATTAGCAACATTGATTGTGTAACTAAGTACCCTTCATGTTTTACTGCTATGTCATGCATTTCAACAAAATAAAAAATGGGAATTCATCATGTTTACATGTTTTGCAGCATGGGCTTTAAGGCCATCAATCCAACCATAGCCAACTCCATCACTGAATTGTTCTTTCTGCCTATACAAAATGTGCTGCATGAAATTATATTCTTAGATGTTAGTTCAACAAATTAATTTTGCAAAGAGATATCTTCAGACATAGTAGCCTAAGAAGCACCGATACTCCTTAAAAAAAATTTCAACGTATCGGATACGCGTATCAGAAACGTATCGGACACATATTGTTTAGTAATCGACATCCTGTATCATCGAGAACATATCAAAACGCCGTATCGGTGCTTCATAGTAGTGAATTGCATAGTACCTTTGGCAGATAAGGATGGTTTTCATCGTCAAATGCCTTCCTCAGTACCCATTTCTCAATTCTTCCTTCGTCTCGTTTTATCTGAACATATCAAATAGTAAACTCACTTAACAAAATTCTACAACTTTTTAAACAATGATACATGGCAATGTTCTGTATTCTTACCATTTTATACTCAGGATCAATGTTCATTGCAACATTGATAAACTCTTTGTCCAAAAATGGTACTCGGGCTTCCAGACCCCAAGCATATGTTGATTTATTGGCTCGCAAGCAATCATATTTGTGGAGTGCTTTAATCTGCATAATATAAATAAATAAAAAATGTATTAACCCTTTTACTTCAACCACTTATGTTGTTGCTGTGACAAGGAGCATGAAAACTCTTATGACCTTGCGGCATGTTTCTCTGTGAAACTCTTCCTTGTTGGGTGCTTTGTGGAAGTACAGATACCCTCCAAAGATCTCATCAGATCCTTCTCCAGAGAGTACCATTTTCACTCCTAGTGATTTGATTTTCCGAGACATTAAAAACATGGGTATGCTTGCTCTGATTGAAGTCACATCATATGTTTCAATGTGATAGATAACATCCTCAATGGCATCTATCCCATCCTGCATCACCATATATAAAAGATTAACTAATATATGATTTTTATAAATTGAAGTGCCCCCCAAATTTTGAGCATTAAAGTACTTTTTCCCTGAGATATACCTGAACAGTATATTGAAACTCATGATGGACAGTTCCTATATAATCAGCTACTTCTTTTGCAGCCAACAGGTCTGGTGAACCCTACACAATACAAGATGACTAAAAATTAAGAATTGAAGATTTCTTAGAATTGTATTTGCATAGCATTCTTTATTTGTTTGTAGAAAGCAAACAAAAGTTACTATTTGGAAAGACAATTTGCAGAAGGTATTTTACATTTAGCCCGCTAAATTAAAAGAGTAATTTACTAGCAGACCTAAATATCCTCATTTACTCATCAATATTTTATTCTCAACCAAACATAGGTTTCAAAAACTTTAATCAATTTGCATGGTAATATTTGGCCCAACCAAACAACTTCTTTTTAACTTTTCTATCTAATTCACTTTTCCCGTAGATCCCTGGTAATTACATTTATCCGATGAACTAAAATTTTCACTTGAACCAAACACCCCCTAAAAGGGTTCCTTTTGTTTTTACTTAAAGAAATCCACTAAATTTGCAATGTCATTCATAATTCAGAATAGATATACACCTCAAGGCCTACACAGAATGAGTGTAGTTTTGCACCCCATTGCTTTGCAGCCTTTGTGCCTGCCAGGTGGCGAGCAGTGACAGATGCAACTAAAGAGGAGTCCAACCCTCCAGACAGTAAAACACCAAAAGGGACATCTGTCATCAACCTTTTAATGACAGCCTGTAATCACATTCATTCTATCAGTTAACAGTTGCAAAAGTTTTACAAACAAAAAAAAAGGACTATGTATGAACTTCAAATGATAATTATGTATTGACTCTTACCTTCTCAAATGCATGTCTCAAAGCTAGAGGATCATAAGGGGCTGAAGGAATAGCCTCAGAGAACCAAAGGGGATTGTACCATCTACGGAACTCTCTTTCTTTGCTAGAGTATAAATGACCAGGGGGGAAGGACTCAAAGTGCTCACAATGATCGTGCAGCCCTTTCAATTCTGATGAAATCCAAACAGATCCTGAACATAGTTGTGCCAAACTTGTCACAGTTTATTCAATTCAAATATTTTTGTCTTAGTTGAAATAGAATACAATAATTCAATTCAAGAGCAGGGCATATAGGAAGGATATTCTTACTATCAAAATTTTCTATTACCAACTTACTACCTGTCTAATCATCATTGAATCAAAGAGAGAGAATGCAAAAAAGTTTTAAAAAAAAGAGAAAATGTTGATCCAATCTGGTGCCGTTCAGTATGTAATGAGTTGGTAGGATGAAGAATTTCCAGGACAATG
>JAVKPL010013021.1:0-64912 GCA_032173675.1 Gastrolobium villosum | reverse complement strand
TAATTTTAATTATTCCATTGGTTTTTCTTCAATTATATGCTTTTAATAATGGGTTTTACGTTTTTTATATTACAAACATAATTTTATGTGGGTCACATTTGATTTTTCTCTCTCCTTTATTCTTTCTCTTCTCTCTTCTCAATTGTATGTGTAAAAAAATTATATCATACTATGTAACATAACAAACATAAACCCCTTCAATAATTCTGTAGGAGGTTTCACCATGATTGTTAAGGGTGTATTTGAAATAAGGAGGAAATAAAAAAGAACATTATGGAACAAAGAATTAAATCTCACTTTTTATCCCTAATTAACCGAAGTCGTAATTGATAAAATCAAATAAAAAGGTTTTAATGGAAAAGGAAGACTAAAAAGATTGCTTAGATATTATAAATTCTCAAAGAAAAGAAAACAAGAGGTTATTAAAATTAAATTAGTTAATTATATCGTGGATTTACAATTTTAAGATTTTTTAAAAGAAAAATAATGTGTATACCAAAAAAAATGAAAAATAATGTAATATACTTTTTCTTTCATAATTTTTAAAAAAAAAATCAAAAGAAGAACTTCTTTCAAATACTCTCTTTCTGAAAACTTGCAAATATAATTAAAAAATATTTCTTAGAATTTGAATAAGAGTAAATAAACAAATTAATTTATTATTCTTTTAATATTCTCTAAGTTAGAATAATTCAAAAAATATTTATAAGAAAATTTCAGAAGGTTTATAAAATATCCTCATTCCATTCTGCCCGTTCTACAAGACTTTTAAAACAGAGAGTTTTCTATCTCCAAAAAAGAAACAAAGAATTTTATTTTATTTTAATCAAAAGCCTTTTTTTCCCCCTTGGTCCTTCATCTAAAATTCTAAATAAACCATAAAGGACTAAGCCGGAGATGTCGTAAGGGAAGATCTTACTTATGAGGTATCGTTTAAACCTTCCATGGTGATGGCTGATGGGATGCACGACCAACCACAACACACTTGCGTATAGTTTCTTGCCAAAAATGATTATAGCGTCAATAATGGCGGATTCATCTGTAAAATCATTTCTAAGTTGGCTAGCGGATAAGATAAGTATCAGGCGTAATGCACATCACAAACCTATTATTTTTAGTGGAAAACTGTAAATTAAGATATCATAAACCAATTATATACATCATGCACATTGTTTAGTTTAAACACGGATCGAATATATGTTTGGATTAGTTTATTTTGTATTTAAAATAATTTCTAATTAATTTCTTTAAAAACTTAAAACAGGAAAGTTTTTTTTTTTAAATTAAGCAAATCCTTTTTCTATTATATAAGTAAAGTCAAAATATTGAGCAAACATCCATTTTTTTATTTTTTTTATAACACAAACATCCATTTTTTAAAAACCATAGTGACTGGCGCTTGAAACTTTTAGAGATGTAAATATTTGATTATGTATTAAGAGTTTAATGAGTCTACAGTGACTGGATGTAAAAATCGGATCAGTGCACTATGTTCTCCCGCGAGAACACAGTTATAGACAAATTATAATTATGTTCTCTCGGGAGAACACATGAAGAACACCTTTGTAATATTTTTGCACTATGTTCTCGCGGGAGAACATAGTTAAAATTCAGTCACCAGTGACTGAATTTTTATTTTTTCCATGTATTAAACATTAGGGAAAAGTTTACTCGATGGTAACACCAATGTCACCAAACAATTGAAAATGTCATAACGTATGGTATAAGCTTATACTATCATGCCTTATAAAAAACACCAAACAGGCCTTATATACTCTTGTGGTTTACTTTTAGAATCACTTATGTCTTTGTGACTTTTTTTTTATCATACATGTCCTTGTGATTTGCAAAAGGTTATGTTTTTTTATAATATATGCCCCTGTGGTTTTTTACTTTTTACAAAACTACAGGGGCATATGTGATAAAAAAAACTATGGGGGCATAGGTGATTTTGAAGCAAACTACTAAGGCATTGGTGAACTTTTCCCAATACCGTATATATATATATATATGTATGATCCTTTGACACCGGTGTCAAATTTGAAATTTGACACCTCACCTAAGAGCCGTTAGATAAAAAAAATCAATGACTCTGATTTGTGAGCATGTGATACCATTGATTTTTTTTTATCTTACTTATCTAATATAAAATGTCAAAATTCAAATTTGACACCAGTGTCAAAGGATCATACCTCATATATATATATATATATATATATATATATATTTGTACAACTACTTTTCGCATACAACCTCTTACAATTTATTTTTATTATTGATTTCCGTCAACCAGATTATTATTATTTATTAGGACATATTTATTAATTAATTATTAATTCCAACAAATGGTGAAAAATTAGGTTATAAGAATAAATGCTTCTTATATATATATATATATATATATATATATATATATATATATATGGGGTTTCGATTTTCTCATGCGGCAGGAGAAAATTTTCTCATGTTGTAGAGACATCTTATATGGGGCCCACATTTATTAAAAAATAAAAATAGAAAAGAAAATATTGCACGAAAATTGAAGGGTCACTAGTAGGAGAAAATAACTCTCTTATAACATCAAAAAATGATTTCCCATACATATATATATATATATATATATATATATATATATATATATATATAGGTCTCCATTAAAGTCTTTTATAGCACCACACCATGAAATGAAGGAAATCAAGTTACAATTATCACCTCTCCTTCTTCTACTTAAGAATAGGAACTAGCCATTCCATGATAACTTAAATTTATATATATTATTGATTGAAATAATTTTTTTTTAATAAATAGCTGAAAAAGTAATAAAATTTAAGTGTTACAAATCAATTAAACTAATAGTTGTAGACATTGAAAAGCAAAAAGACAACAAATTGCAATTATTGAAATTTGGAAGGTATTATATGATCAGAAAATATTAAATCCATCCGATGAATGTAAACTTTATCCCCAACATCGTTGCTAAGTAAGAGCCTTTGACCCAATAATCTAATTTAATAAATGAGAAAATAATTCACAATTAATGATTCCCAAATCATACTGTAAGCGATCGAGCAAGCCATATTAATATAAATATGTTGCCAATCAATCAGATAAAATCGGACATTGGGAAACATCAAGTGCAGAAAGGAAAATACTTATAATGTATTTCGAAGTTAATAAAAATGCAGATAAAAGGGGTCGAAATAACAGGGAACCAACAATACAATCAAAGAAAATAACAAATGAAACCTATTAAGTTGGGTAGTCTGTAGTCTGCAGAAGGTAATATGTTACCACCATTGTTTCCAATTCCTAATAACTATTACGTAAGCATGACGGTTGTAAGTTCTTAATAAATTGTTTAGTGGATGTCCAAAATGATTGCTTATAGCTATATGTTTGCAGATTGTTTGCTCGATCATTGGTTTCTAGCTGAATGCTTGAATTAATGGAGCTGCTTTCAATGGATCCACTAGATTCATATCCAAGATCAGCATATTGTCTGTTGGGAAGTCTACCCTGTCCCATGTTAGATCCATAGTATGAAGGATTGAATTGATGATATGGAGAACCACTTTGTGCCATGTTATTATAGCCAGGAGGATAGTAAGGAATATTGAATTGTTGATAAGGGACATGAGGATATCTTGATTGATGATATGGATCACGATGTAGGAATTTGTATGGATCATCTATTGGAATATCTATATCACAACAACGAATCCATTGAATTGTAACATGTTCGCCACCTGTCCCTAACCTGCTCAAAATGTCTGACGGATGCATGTAATTACCTCTTACATAAATGAACCCACGGGATGGATTGATATTGCAACTCAGGTCTGTCAAAGAAAAGAAAAAATCACGAGAATCTGATAAATCTTTTGAATATACTACAAATGTCACCGAAGGTAAAGGTACAAGGAAAAAAATTGTAATATGTTAAATTGAGTATTACAAAAACAAAATGAAGGTTATAAACAATTATAAATGCAGAATAAGTGTGTATAGAATTTTCAATAATGTAGTAAAAATTGAAAATTAAACTTTTCCTCCAAAGTGTATTTTAATGTTTATCTTATCCAAATGCAAAAATATGCAAGAGGTATCCTTTTTTTTCCTTCTATAACTTGCAATGATAAACAACAACGATTTAATCAAACATTGTTGAAACAAAACTAATTGTTGAAATTGATAAAAAAAAACTAGTTGATAATCAATTTAGATATACAATTCTACCTTCTGCATTATAAAATAAGGGTTTTTATAAGAGTTATGTTGTACAAAAAGTGATTGTGTAATGTTATAGAGATTTGTTTTGCGTGCCATAGTTTTTTTTTTTCCTTCAAAACATGTGGGCCTTACAAATGTTGTGTGTGTAGAAAAAAATTTATGGTCAATGTTGAATGATAAATGCAAACCCCATAAAATAATACATGGTAGAGGCAAACTATTAACAAAAACTAAAAAGGCCAACATTTTGGATTTTCTATTTTGTTTTGATTGTTGGATAATGTAAAGAACAATAATATATAATGCTAGTAGCAGATTAAAATTATCAGCATATGGTGATCATCGTATCAGCAAGTAAATCAATAAACCATAAATTTAAAAATGTGGTACTCTTTTTCATCAAAATTTTAAATTATCATGCAAAAGGTAAATGTGTATAAATACATTTAAAGATCCTCAAAACTCTAGTCGCAGACCTTTCCCATCCATCTGAAGTGTCAATTTTAAGTAAACATTCCTTACAAAAGATATAAAACAAGATTAAAATAAATCACAGTAATTTCAACCGAAACAATTAATAAATAGAGCTGATGAAGTGAAAGAAAACATTTTACCAAAAAAAAAATGTTTGCTAATTCGCAAAACCATAGTGATAAAGTTAGAATGAAAACCATTTTTCTGACGCGTTTGCCCTTAAAGTCCATGCTTGGCCCTTCCATGATGTAGTTTTTAGAGATCTGAGAATTGAGAAAATAAATAAGCAAAAACGTTACTATTCCAAAATAATAAAAATAAAATAAATTAAAAGGAAGCATTGTACTAGATTTGGAGTATAAAATGTCACTCAGGTTTTGAATATGTAATCAATACACATAAAAAAGAAAAAAGAAAAAAATGTGATCAGTTAGAAACAACCAAACACGCGCAAAATCTCAAAATGGTCTTACGACTTTGCGGAGACATGTGTTCTTGGTAAACAGTCACCTGGGAGATAAAAAATTTGCTTAACCTGGAGTTAAATTTTTGAATTTATTTAATTAATCTTAGATTTTTTTTTATAACAATTAATCTTAGGTTTTGTTAAGTGGTAATTTAATTTAAGTGTCCTTTTTCCTCTTTTTTTATTTTTTGGTTTTCTTTTGAAATATGTTTTGGAAGTTAGAATTTCCGTCGATTTTGTCTCCCCTGCTTCACCGGCCGACAATCGCCGACCTCCTCGTTTGTCGCCTAGCAAACCTGTCATAATTCTTTCCCAATTACAATCTTGTCCTTCTCTGTTCTCTCATCATTATTATGAAGTTTCGAAAATCTATAGACTGTTTATTTTATTTTTACTTTTATTCAAATTCAAATTCAGGTATACTCTTGCGGAATTGCTTCTAACATTTATTTTTATAACAATGTATGGATTAACGGCTTGCAAATTTGTGACAAGAAAAGCTCTAATCTCATTTTTATTTTTATTTTGAGGTTTACCTGTTAGATTTAATCTTTGTATATCAAAATTAGTCTCTTTCTAATCTTTGTTTCGAAAACTACTACATATATTTAAAGAATAACAATCAAAATAAACTCATAAAATCCAAATATTAACACAATTTTAAAGAAAGGGGGAGAGGTATGAATCACATGAATAAATAACACATTCTATTATGCGAGAAACCGTTTGATACACTCCTATCAGAGGTAAACTCACAAAATCCAAATATTAACACAATTTTTAAGGAAGGGAGAGGGGTATGAATAACATGAATAAATAAAGGGAAAAGTATTTCTCATGTTGTCGGAGAAAGTATTTCTCATGTCATTCATACATCGATATGTGTGCTTTGTTTTTTGTTTTTATTTTAATTTCTTAATGGTGAGACCTACCTTAAACATGTGTGTGTAGAAAAATTTCTTTTCTCATGTGAAAGGAGAGAAATAAAACCCATAAATAAATAGATAACACACACTATGATGATGTGAGAAACTGTTTGATAGAGTCCTATCAAAGAGGTAATTGAAGGAATGCCAAAGCAGGATGTACGTACGTCTCCCGTGTAATTTTGATGTCCTTTGCTTCAAAGTTGAAAAACTAGCTAGGCTAACACTCATGCCTCTACTCCTTATATAGAGTATTTTGAAATATAAAAATTGGGAAATATATGTTATATTTGATTGATTGGTTTTATAAATATTGATTGATATAGATATTGATATTAATGTTGATTTTGATATTGATTACTATTTTTATATCATCTATAAATCAGTTAAGTATATCAATTGAATAAATTAATTATGGTAATTTAATAGATAGATACGTCAAATTAAAAATTGGATTTTTTTTGAAGGTTTATATTTATGGTAAGTTTAATTCTCACCGGTTTTTTTTTAATATAATATATACTTAATAGGATACATCGTAAAATTTAGAATATAAATATATATATAATGAATATGATAATAATACGAATAGAATCAAATATAATAAATAAAATTATGAAAAAATAAATAAAAATATAATTTTTTGAATATTTAATTTGGATATTTTTTTTAATATTATATTCTAAACATTTTACAAATATTATTAATATTAACAGAAGAATATTTTTAATATTTATAGACATGCACTAATAGATTAATAGAATACATATATCTATAATTGAAAGAATACATATTATTTTAATATAGAAAGAATATATACATTCAAAATTAAAATATTAGCAAGAATTGTAAATATTAATAAAAAAATAGACGTATAGAATTTATTCTAATTATATTTTCTAAATAATAAGAATTATTTCAATATTTAATAAATTAATTTAAAATATTCATAAATTTTTTCTATAATTATATAGAATATAAACGATATGTTTGCATATATCATTCTTCAATAGTTTTCGTAGCAAAGTTACATTATTATTTTAAATATTCCTTGGATTTCTAAGATTATTGTTAAAAGAGTAAAATTAATCTTATGTTCCATATGATAGTGTATCTCATATTATGAAATAAAATCAAGATGGGATTTCCTAAAAAAGAAAAAAGGAAAAAAATCAAAATGAATCTCACTTTGATTTTATTTCATAATATAAAATACACTATCTTTGGGTAGACAATGTTTTTCAAAAAAAAAAAAAAAATCTCTTAGCATACAATAAGCACGTGGTCACCGGAAATTTCTAAAATACTACGGTTGTACCCACTATTCTATACAACCATCCAATAAAAATTAAACACCTAAACTCACACAATAATATATAAAAGAAAAAATACTATTTAAATACAAATGTTTAATTCTTAGTAGCAGTAATTCCTACGGCAGATGTATGCAAGATGTGCTCGTGGTCACCACTCATGTTTTTTAGCTAGTGTCTAAGGTATCCTATGGGGTAAGCCTCTTTTTTTTAGGTAAAATTTAATAAATGATTTGTTGTTTATTACCTTTTAAAAATGGGAATAACTTCTATGTTTTAAAAGGATATAAGCTGATATCTTCAAAAAAAAAAAAGAAGGGATATAAGCTGATGTTATAAAAAAAAGATATAACTTTTATTATTTTATATCCTAATCGTTGATTTCCGTCCATCAACGGTTATAATTTATTGATTCAAGATTATTAATAAATTAATATTAAATTTGGCCCTTTAAGTTTGATCCAATAGATTACAACCGTTAATGAACGGAAATCAATGGTTAGGATCTAAAAGGATATAAACTTATATCCTTTAAAAGATTAGATATTTTTCCTTTAAAAATACTAATATTATTTTAGTACAAAGGTTATACAGAATAGATTTATAGCATGAGGTGGGATAGAGTGATCCTATTCTAATATTCTTTAAAAACAAACTTTTAGAAATAAACGTCAATTGGTAGTTTCATAATTTTATACTCTTTTATATAATATTAATTTTAATAATTCTGATTTGATTAATTTTAAGACATTTATAACCAAAGGGTAATGCTAGTCACACCACACAAAAAAGGCTTAAATTGTTTACTTTTTTTTATTTTATATAACAGTGTTTACTTTATTCTGAGTGTATCTCTTATTTGTTTCTTTATTTTTTATAATAAAAAAAACAAACAAAGTATGTAATGTTTAATTTGAATGAGGATTTTATCTGTATAAATATATCTATTTTAATAATGAAGTTTTCAATAACGACATGCCATTTTAAAATGACATAATTATCCTCTGTTGTGAAAAATAATAATAAAATAATTTAAATATTTTAAATTATTTTTTTAATGAAACAATGTACAAGAAATTCAGGTTGTCACTTACATATTTTATTTTTCTTATAATCACATATAATTCCTTATTTTTTATTTTTATTCTATTCTTTTCTTTGGTTTGATAAAATTGAGAAATATATGTTATATTTGATTGACTGGTTTTACAAATATTGATTAATATAGATATTGTCATATTGATATAGACATTGATTTTGATATTGATTACTATTTTTATATCATCTATAAATCAGTTAAGTATATCAATTGAATAAATTAAAAGAATATTTTATTTCATTGAATGAAAAGCCGTAATCTGTGTATTATTGGCGAATATATGAGTAACCAAATAAGATGATTGTCATGAATTCATTTTAGGCAAGTTTAGGTTGAGTAAATACCTTTCCAAAATTTTGCACCGCTTATTTCTTGATCCTGTCAGGAATTAATTACCATCAATGCAATACCTCGGTATCAACTCGATGTATTAGCATTTAGTATTTATACTTTGACAGTCTGAAGATTAATTGACATTCCGAAGATTACGCCTCTGATTGATTTCTTCTGTTGGAAAATAATTTTTAGTTTTTAGAATGAAAAAATTAAAAAAAATTGTTTGATAAGATCTATTTTGTAAATAATATTTTAAAAATCATAATTATTATTTTTGTTTTTAAAATCAAATTTAGAGAACATATTTTTTGTTTTGATTTTTAACTTTCAAAAAAAAAAAAGGTAGGTTATATTTACTATCTATTTTTCTTATTAATTCTTACTACCAAATCCTAATCGTTAATTTCCGTCAATCTAACGGTTATAATATATTGCAAATTAATAATTATGATATGATAAATTACAACCGTTAGATTGACGGAAATCATCGGTTAAAATTTGATAATAAGAAGTAGTAAGAAAAAATAGGTAGTAAGTATAACCTTTCTCAAGAAAAAAAATATAAAAAACAACTAGTTTCATAACTATTTTACAAAACAGTTTTAAAAAGTAAAAAAAAAAAAAACCAGAACAAAATGAATCAAACCCTATATTTTTACTTGTGTAAAGCCAGAATAAGAACCTGTCTGTTGATTAGATAGCTGTTTCGTTCCCCCTTTATATAATATTCTGATCGCACAAGATCACCCAAATTTCGCCCATCTTCAAGTGTGTTGTGGTTTGTCGTGCATCCCATCAGCCATCACCATGAAAGGTTTAAACGATACCTCATAAGTAAGATCTTCCCTTACGACATCTCCGGCTTAGTCCTTCATTGTTTATTTAGAATTTTACATGAAGGACCAAGGGGGAAAAAGGCTTTTGATTAAAATAAATAATTTATTTTTTTTTGGAGATAGAAAATTCCCCTATTTTTAAAGTCTTGTAGAACGGGCGGAATGGAATGAGTATATTTTATAAGGAGAAATTAATCATGGGAGTAGTTCTCTCATGTTGTAGAGAGAGTTTAAGTGGGCCCATCATTAAAAAGAAAAAATGAAAATGAAAAAAGAAGGGGACAATTTTCGAAGTGAGAGAAAATGAGATAACTACCTCATGTAAAATGAGAGTAGTATTTCCCATTTTATAAACCTTATGAAATTTTCTTGTAAATATTTTTTGAATTATTCTAAGTTAGAGAATAGTTAAAGAATAATAAATTAATTTGTTTATTTACTCTTATTCAAATTCTAAGAAATATTTTTTAAGTATATTTGCAAGTTTTCAGAAAGAGTATTTGAAAGAAGTTCTTCTTTTGAATTTTTTTTTTAAAAAATTCAAAAGAAAAAGTATATTACATTATTTTTCATTTTATTTTGGTATACACATTATTTTTCTTTTAAAAAATCTTAAAATTGTAAATCCACGATATAATTAATTAATTTAATTTTAATAACCTCTTGTTTTGTTTTCTTCGAGAATTTATAATACAGAAAAATATTTTTGTAATTATTACAGATTAGTTATCTGCATTTACTCTCAAAATCACTTATTTTGGGATTGAAGTATTAAAAAATTAAATTATAAAGATTATAATAACCCTGAAATAAATTAAAATTACAAAAATACCATAATTTCTCAAAAAAAAAAACAATGTCATGTCGAATTTACTAGAGACAAGTTATCTTCGTTAACAGAACAACAGAAAGCGAACCCATACCAAAAACAAATATATATATATATTTTGGTGAAAAAAAAATCTCTGATTGAGCTGACACAGACCAAGTACTAAACCAATATAAAATCCACAATTTGCTAGAAGACTTAATAGAAGTAGTAAATATCTAGTAGGAAATTTGAGCCGTTGATCTTAATAAAATTCACAATTGCATCTGCAAAGCTAAGTTGTTACTTGCAATTGCAACTGCAATGCTTTTGCCGTTATGCGATATGGTCATATGGAAACCAACATATTAGGTTTTAATTCCAAAATTATTGAATAATAAACAAATTACACAAAAGTGAGTGGAAAATTGGCAATCACTGAGCTGCTAAATAGATCTTAACTTCGCACATCTGATATCTCTTTTCGTCAATTTGATCTAACCACAGATACCATGTTCTTCGACATCATAACAGTAAAAAAAAAAAAAAAAACAATTGATAATTTCACTTTGATCAAAACAGAAGTTCATAGGAATCTATGATGATAGCTGGTACACTTCTTAAGATGCCATGGATCATACTCAAAGAAACATTACAAATCTGGTTCATAATCATATGATGTAACAGTTTCAGTTAAAAATAGAACTCTCAGATCAGACTCAGTTATCATGAGTTTTGCACTCAATGGTCTCCGGGTTGTCCTTGCAGTAATCCTCAAGCGGGTCGGATTCCTTCACCTTGTCCCTTGCATGACTAGCCGCCGCGCTCAGCTCTTCCACCTCATCCCACGCCGCCACGCATTCGCCGCTACTCGGGTCTTCCGCGCACGTCTCCTTCGCATTCTTAATGCTCTCCTCAACCTTCTCCGATATTTTCTCTGGCGCAGCACGAACGGGTCGAGCGATCACCATCCGACCCGACCCGATCATACCTTGCCTGAGTAGCGGTGGTGATAACTTGATGGCCTGGGCATTTTGCAGCGAACCTGATGCGTTGAAGGTAACCCTGGGGCTTGACAGGCTCAGACCTGCTATCGTTGCCATTTCTTCTTCTTCTTCTTCTTCTTCTTCTTTTCCCTCTATGCTGTTTCGTTCACCTTCTTCTTCTTCTTCTTCTCTTGTGGGTGGGTTTATGATGATATTTCTGGATCAGATTGGATCAGAACGACCGAACACATTATAAATTGAGGCTGGTAAGGATTTGTGTACACATGTTTCTTATCCGATTGCAACCAATTATGATATTCCACGTAGAATCCAGAATAAGATAATTTTGTTACATGCGAAATTATCTTTAAATAAAAACTTTATACAATTTAGGATTTAATGTTTCTGTTTTTGATACTCAAATTTTTTATTTTTGCCGCACATAAAAAAAATAAAAAAAATAAGTGAATCTCATTATTTTCTTTTTTTTCAAAATGAGACACATTTATTTTTATGTAAATATGACAAAATATGGTAGAAAAATAAGTTTGGACGAAAAGAAGAAATGTTTTTTCATATAATTTATTGGGTTTATCATCTATTATTTAACATGATCACAAAAAATTTCCTATACAGTACACACAACATTTCGTGAGGCCCGCAGCAAAAAAAATTCCGGCACGCAAAACGAATCTCTATAACATAACACAGTCACTTCTCCTACAACATAATTCTTATAAAACCCTAATTTATTACTATTTTTATAAATATAATAAATTTTATAATATTTTCTGGCTGGATTGGGCCAATCGAAAACATGACCTAAAATTGATATAGAAAAAAAAAAATATAACTCATGTTTTCTAACTTGAATCTGATTCAATTAGCATTGGACCAAATCAAGGTATCTGGTAAGCATCCGTATGCTCATATTTTTGTTATTTTTCTCGTCCCTACCATCTACAGGTTCACATACATAAAAATAGGAAAAAGTGTCGTGTGTGTCATTATAAAAAAAATATAAAGTTGTATCATTTTAGATCATATGGAGAAAATGAACAAAAAAATAAAATAAGAGTGTAGATCTTATCTTCTCTGAAAGTAAAATGATACAGACAAACACATTTTCCATATAAATATTTAAATCGTTAAGGTAAACAAAGACACAAGTACACAAAATATTAAAATGGACAAACAACAATATATATATATATGTACACAACACAGCACAAAGTTCTGTGAGGATGAATGAATGAGGAATTTACTTGTCTGGAAATTAAGAAACTGGACGAGAAGTGGAGGAGCAATTGGACGAGCCGAAAAGATTGTGGTTTGAAATTAACAATGATTCTTTGTTATATAAAAATATATATATCTCTTGTAATGCAGACACATGAGCTATCCGTCCTTGTTGCCGGTGTTGTGATCCAGGCTATTCTAGATCACGGGAAACGGAGGAATGTGTGGGCTTTCTATGTCTGAGGTTTCGAGGATTATTTATATGTTCTAACTTCTAACCCTAAATTTTTTGGGCTATTCTCGTATTACTAAAATATAATTGGACTTTTGATAAAAGAATATAAATCCAAGTTTTCGGATTCATCAGATTTAACGGATAATTTATATGGCCTACCTCTTTTTTTTAATTAACAAATTGACCTTCAAACACATTCAAAGATAGTCCATTTTAAAAAATATATATATATTTACCAGTTCAAGTTCTAATGAAAAATGCAAAAACTTAAACATAATTATTTGGCCATTGAGTCAAGCCTAAAGCTAGAAATTAGACGTGGTTATTGAGCCTCAATGAAACTGAGATATACCGAGTCAAACAAAACTTGAACTATTTTTTTTTCATGAGATAATGTATAAATATATAGGACAATTTATATCCAAAAAAATATATATATATATATATAGGACAATCATTTTCTCCCTTTAAAGGGGAAATTTTTTCTTCTACTAGTCACTAATGGCATAAGCGAATTTCATATTAATTTTTTTTCACTATTTTATAGATCCCACTTATGCCATGAGTTATTAGTAGGAGAAACATTTTCTCCTTTAAAAAAAAAAAGAAAATGTTTTCCCGAATAATATATAATGGCTTATATTATAATTTTAGTAATTTAAAAATAATATTTTCAATATATATATAAAATCTTTTCGATTCTGGAATAATGAAAAGGGAATATAGTTTATTACGTTGGATGAGTAATTTGTTTCATAGAACACAAAAAGAAATGGAAGAGGCCTACCAAAGAGAAGAGATAGAAAGAAAATAAATGGGTTTCATCCATATTTTTGTGTGTTAAATGAGACAAATTATATCATGCAACATAAAAAATTGTATCCCTTAATGAAAAATAGAAAGAAGTTAAAAAGAAATGATATTTTGACAGGCTAATTTGGATCATATTGAGTTGGAAAAAAAAATCCACCCCCCAATTTACCCAATTTTAGTAACGGGATTTGTGTTTGTCCTTTTAAACGATGTAAAATATATGTTATTTTAGTCAAAACTATTATGTTTTATAGTGAAAGAAACATAAATGATGATGAGAGAAAGTAAGAGTTTTTTTAATTTAAATATTAAATAAATAATAATAATTTTAACTAAAATGACTATTTTTTAAAAGAATAAATATTTTTCCTTTACTAATTTAAGAATAATATTTTCAAGAAATATAAAATCTTTCGATTCTTGAATAATGAAAAATACAAATAAGTTGAAACAAATAATATTTGTTATAGGCTATTTTGGATCATATTGAGACTTTTGGGGGAAAAAAATCCAGCCCACCCAAAATAGAGTCAGCTTAGTGGACGTTTGGTAGAAGAAGAATTTTTTTATCCGGAAACCTCGATTTTAGAAAATATGACAAAAATATTTAGTTTACGATAATATCTGAAAATTAAAAATTTAGAAAAATTCAACCTATTGAAATCCTAACTTTAATTTTTTCCGAAATGAAAAAATGTGGTTTCATTTAATTTATTTTATATAACTTTCTTTAAAAAAAAAAGTTATTTTTTACTTTTAGAAGGTAGTATAATCCTCCCGGACAACAAAAAAAATCTCTCTCAACCGACAATTTCGTCTTAACCGCATAACAGTCCGGTAACGAATAATGGATTGATTTACTAAAATGAATAATGGATTGAGTAAGTTTTGTGTCACAATCAATATGGGTAAGAACATCCCTTAATATTTTAACCAAAAAATTAATATGCAGTATCTTGATGGGCTAAAGTGCTAAACCGCTAAATTATAGAGAATAAAGATTTATGAGATTCCAACAATACCTTTTAATTAAAAAGAGGATTAAAATAAGGCCTAATATTTTTTATTTTTTTTTGGTACAGAAAATAAGGCCTAATCAACTTACAAAGAATAGTAACCAAGTTTCATTTAAAATTTAACATTTTTTGAAAATATTTTTTGAATTGCACTATGTAAACAAATTATAAATGACCCAATAGCAAACTTAATAACTTTTTAAGTTAATTTCTTCCTCTACTTTTTTGTAGGTTTAAAAAATTTATAAATGACCCAATTATTTATTTTAAAAAATGCGATTTTGATGCTTACACAAAAAATAAATAAATAGGATTTTGATATTTTTTTTATAACAAAATGAAAGTTACCACGGATAATCTCGCATCATGCATTACTAAAATAGTTTAGGGTGTGTATCATTTTAAAATAGAGTTAGCTTAGCAGGCGTTTGGTAGAAGATTTTTTTTTTTTATCTGAAAATCTCAATTTTAAAAAATATGACGAAAATATTCAGTTTACGATAATATCTGAAACTTAAAAATTTAGAAAAATTCAGTTTATTGGAATCCTAACTTTAATTTTTCCGAAATGAAAAAATGTGGTTTCATTTAATTTATTTTATATAACTTTCTTTTTAAAAAAAGTTATTTTTTACTTTTATAAGGTAGTATAATCCTCCCGGAGCACAAAATAAATCTTTCTGTCAACCGACAATTTCGTCTTAACTGCATAACAGTCCGGTAAAGAATAATGGATTGATTTACTAAAATAAATAAATGAATAATGGATTGAGTAAGTTTTGTGTCACAATCAATATGGGTAAGAACATCCCTTAATATTTTAACCAAAAAAAAAGAACATCCATTAATATGCAGTATCTTGATGGGCTAAAGTGCTAAAGTGCTAAACCGCTAAATTATAGAGAATAAAGATTTATGAGATTCCAGCAATACCTTTTTAATTAAAAAGAGGATTAAAATAAGGCGTAATCAACTTACAAAGAATAGTAAAAAAGTTTCATTTAAAATTTAACATTTTTTGAAAATATTTTTTGAATTGCACTATGTAAACAAATTATAAATGACCCAATAGTAAACTTAATAACTTTTTAAGTTAATTTCTTCCTCTACTTTTTTGTAGGTTTTAAAAATTTATAAATGACCCAATTATTTATTCTAAAAAATAGGATTTTGATGCTTACACAAAAAATAAATAAATAGGATTTTGATATTTTTTTTATAACAAAATGAAAGTTACCACGTATAATCTCGCATCATGCGTTACTAAAATATTTTAAGGTGTGTATCATTTTAAAGAATGTAATTTAAGAGAGAGAAAGAAATAGATAAAGGAGAAGAGAGAGTTGAAAAAAAAAATAAAGATGTGGGTCTCACCTCTTTATGTGAGTGAAAGGATATAAGTTGTGTTATTTAAAAGGATAAATATTTTTCTCAATATTTTATTACCAAACCATTCTTAATAAATTATTAAACACTTACATTTAACTAAAGTATAGGGCCCACGTTGATTCTCTCTCTTTTTTGGTAAGCGATTCTCTTCTTAAAAAACACATCATATTCTTTTTAAATTCACAGACATTACATTAAATATTACAAACGTTTACTAATTTATTATGACTTTTGTTATTTAATCCGTAATTAAAAAGTAATACAATATTCATTTTTTAAAGAGAATATGAAGTTAAAATTTTATTACTAAAATCATAAATCGAGTAAGATTAAAAATGCGTTCATTTTTTCTTAATTTTTTTTTGTATATAGTTTTTAATTTTTTTAACTTTCGAAAAAATATTAAAATATTATTTTTTAAATTATTAATCATTATAAAACTCAGTAAACATATTTTTCTAATTATTATTTAAAAAAACAACACGAGTAAACTGTCTACACTTTTTATTGAGGAATGAATGATTTATATCATTAGGATCAAACCAATTAATTAATTTTTCCATTGTATGTTTTATTTATTTCTAACGGGGTCTCCTTTACTTAGTTAGCATGAGTAGCAGCGTGTATATGGGACATACCTAGAGAGTAGATAGAGAGAGAGAAAATATCAAAGAGGAATAGAATTATTATTTTATCAATGATGCGACTTCACAAAGTATACCATCGCCTCACTCTTGTTCCTTTTTCGCCATTATCGATTCCTTCAAATTGTTCTCTTCTTCCTCTTGTATCTTCACTGCGCCTCACACCTCGTCACAAAATCGCTCCCAACTTCTCTTCCATGGCTACCTCGCGGTTGCGCAATTTAGCACCTGTCGGTGCTATTCCTGCTGAAGACGGCGCTGGCGGAGCCTCCTATGGCTCCACTTCTTCCTCTGCTACCGCCGCTACTTCCCTTGATTACGAAGGTTAGCTCAAGATGCATTTCTTTACTTTTTTACAGTTAGAGGTTTTATTGCAAAACTGATATGCTGATTGGCTTTAAGCGTCAAGTATTGATGATGTTGTTAATCTTTTAATACATGTTCATACTGTTGATCGATCATATGGAGTAAAATTTCTGATAATTAATACACTATTAACCGTATTAGTGAACGATTTAAAATTAGTTAAAATGTTTTACAAATAGTGAAATATTTTATTTAATCCGATGATGTGTCACCTTATTTTCACTGACAGTGTAGAGTTTTACATCAACAATGTTTAAAGTTTAAACTCCTGAAAAATTTGGCACATGAAGTGAGGAGATTCCCTTCATTTTCAATCAAATACTGCATATAGCATTTTGAGCTTCTGATTGGATTTGAACACAGTTGTCATATCCATATCCCTCCATATCTATATTATTGCTTAGAACTTTAGATTACATCACTGTTTCTAGTGGCTGACATTTATTTTGATTGATTGATGTTAGATGAGTCAACTTCAGGAGTAAAGTATCGACTTCCTCCTCCTGATATCAGGGACATTGTTGATGCTCCACCAGTTCCTGCATTGTCATTTTCACCACGTAGGGACAAGATTATTTTTCTAAAGCGAAGAGCTTTACCTCCACTAGCAGATTTAGCAAGGCCAGAGGAAAAGTTGGCTGGTATACGTATTGATGGAAACTGCAATTCTAGGAGTCGTATGTCATTCTACACCGGTGTAGGGATCCATCAAATTCTTCCTGATGGTACATTGGGCCCAGAGACGGAGGTGCATGGTTTCCCTGATGGTGCGAAGATAAATTTTGTAAGTTGGTCTCCTGATGGTTGGCATTTATCCTTTAGCATTCGTGTGAATGAGGAGGACAGTGATAGTAGTAAATTCAGAGTATGGATTGCGGATGTGGAAACAGGGAAAGCTAGACCTTTATTTCAGTCACCTAATGTACATTTGAATGCAGTTTTTGATAATTATGTTTGGGTAGGTAACTCTTCATTGTTAGTTTGCACCATTCCATCATCCCGTGGAGCTCCACCAAAGAAACCTTTGGTTCCCGGTGGCCCAAAAATTCAGTCTAATGAGGAGAAAAACATTATTCAAGTAAGAACATTTCAGGATTTGCTGAAGGATGAATATGATGAAGATTTGTTTGACTACTATGCAACCTCGCAGCTTGTTTTAGCTTCTTTGGATGGTACTACAAAGGATATTGGTCCACCAGCTGTTTATACTTCTATGGACCCTTCCCCAGATCATAAGTACATTTTGATTAATTCAATTCACAGGCCATACTCTTTTATTGTACCTTGTGGAAGATTTCCGAAGAAGGTAGAGTTGTGGAGTGCTGATGGAAAAGTAGTCAGGGAGCTTTGTGACTTGCCCCTTGCTGAGGACATTCCAATTGCATTCAATAGTGTTCGAAAAGGGATGCGTTCCATTAATTGGAGAGCGGACAAGCCATCATCACTTTACTGGTACAGATCTGAGTTTTTAACTTATATTTTCTGCTGGGGTACATTTTAAATATGCATTTGTTATTTTTTTCATTATTTTTCTCTCAAAACTCTTAAGTGCTTGAAAACTTAAATTTCCCAGCTATGTTTTCGGTGATGAAGTTCATTGACATGTAAATAGTACTAAGTGTGCAGTTTATAAGAGCAATCATTCCTGTGCATAGCTAAGTATGCCTGTGTGCATGTATCCTTACACATGCATATTATCCACTTGAAGGGCACAAACAGACTCGATGTGTGTATTATAAGTGTGGAATTGTTTTTTGTTATTGATTAAGACTTTAAGAGTTTAATTATGACATTTCCAGAATATTTTGCACTCACACTACTGGAAAGTACATCCATAGCCTCCCCTGCCAAAGAACATAGGATGTTGATCTTGCATCATATATATTTGAGGGTCTGTGCTTATGGAATATTATGCTCAGGCATTCAAATATAGGTTTGTGTTATTTTCTTTTACTAAAGAACTCATGTTGCTGGTCAATGTTGGTTTACCTAAGGCATTTTTCTTCACTGACCATATCTTCTTTCCCCTTTTATGGATATTTTTTGGTTTTCTCGTTACATGAACTTTTCTTAACTAGATGTTTCATCCTTCATTCCCAATCAAATTTAAGATTTCCTTTATTCAGTATAAGAAGCTGAATGTTTTTCCTTGCATTTACGTTGATGGTTTTATAGTCACATTTGTTGTATGTTCATTTGTTTTGTGTTTTCTTTATCTGTTAAAATTGCTTCATTTGATGTCTCTAGGGTGGAAACTCAAGATGGAGGTGATGCAAAGGTGGAAATTTCTCCTCGTGATATAGTTTATGCACAGCCTGCTGAACCACTAGAAGGTGAACAGCCAGTGATATTACACAAGCTCGATCTCCGCTATGGGTACGGATAAAAATTATTGATTTACATTGGTTTCTTCTCATTATATTTATCTACATGTCAGTGTATTCACAATGACATACTTGGAAATTATTGGATCCTTTTCCAAAATCAGTTGTTCCTTCTTAGTATTTTTAATGTGCTGCAAACTGCCGAGGTTTATAGTTGACACTGGTTTCAGTGCCATTTCTTGACCATTTTCAAATTATCTATCCTAATATTGTACTTGCTATTATATCTATTCTCTTGCCTGATCATCATGACCGACATTTGGTTTGCACGCCACTTTAATACACTGGACTCATAATCTTTCTTGCAAAGAATAGTCTGGCTTGTTATTTGTATTTATATCCATCTCATGCCATGAGCATCTATGTAGCATTTGTTAAGAAAATTCCTCACCATGTTTACGGTAAAATTCTCTCTTTTTGTACCCTTATTTTTGTTGGTGAGGTTTGAGAGATATGTTGGATGCAGTGCAACTAAAATCTTTCTAAACCCTTTGTAAAGAAAACCTAAAATCGTGGTTGATGTTCCTGTTTGCCATATCTACAGAGGTATTTCTTGGTGTGATGATTCACTGGCTTTGGTATATGAATCTTGGTATAAAACACGCCGAATAAGAACATGGGTAATCTCTCCTAGATCTCAAGATGTGACCCCACGCATCCTATTTGATCGATCTTCAGAAGATGTGTACTCTGATCCTGGTTCTCCCATGATGCGGAGAACTCAAGCTGGGACATATATTATTGCCAAGATAAAGAAGGACAGTGATGAAAGAAGATATATTATACTGAATGGAAATGGTGCTACACCAGAAGGGAATGTCCCATTCCTTGATCTGTTTGACATGTAAGTGTCTTAAATCACTTGTTTCTAGTATGCTCTCACAGATTCTCATTTATGCTATTGTGGTTTGAACAACAATGTTACAGAAATACAGGTAATAAGGAACGAATCTGGGAGAGCAATAAGGAAAAGTATTATGAAGCTGTCGTTGCTCTAATGTCTGATCAGGAAGAAGGGGATTTGCATTTAGATAAGCTGAAAATACTGACTTCAAAAGAGTCAAAAACTGAAAACACTCAATATTACTTTGTCAGCTGGCCAGATAAAAAATTAGTTCAGATTACAAGTTTCCCTCATCCATACCCTCAGCTTGCATCATTGCAGAAAGAGATGGTCAGGTATCAAAGAAAAGATGGGGTTCAACTTACTGCTACGTTATACCTGCCACCAGACTATGATCCATCAAGAGATGGCCCTTTGCCATGTCTGGTTTGGTCTTACCCAGGAGAATTTAAGAGCAAGGATGCTGCTGGACAAGTTCGTGGTTCTCCAAATGAATTTGCTGGCATAGGTCCCACATCAGCCCTTCTTTGGCTGGCTAGAAGGTCTGAATTGCCTTTACCAATTATGTGTTGTTTGGCAATTTCTGATTTAGCATTATTTGACTTAGCTGCTCTGTTCCCCATTCAATAATTTTTTATGTTAATAAGCTGGACTGTTCTTCGATGACTTCGAATATTGCAGGTTTGCAATTCTATCTGGGCCTACCATTCCTATTATCGGTGAGGGTGATGAGGAGGCAAATGATAGGTAAGTTGATAATGATATGTTATAGCTGTGGGATCCTTACCATATACTGATCACTAAATTATTGTTCTTAACAACCATCAGTAATCTCCTCATCTTCATTCTCATTTCTCCTCAAACTGGAGTTTCAAATATTGGATGCATGTGATGCTGTGGTTTCTTTTGTGGGTTTCTTCTCCTGCTTGCTCTTTTTTTTTGGTCAATGCCGCATAATTAATAAAGCATTAGAGTTTATCTGATTATAAACTAAATATCTACCAACCAGGTATGTAGAGCAATTAGTTGCAAGTGCAGAGGCTGCAGTGGAGGAAGTTATCCGGCGTGGGGTAAGGTTTTTATTTTACTGTATGGATTATATAAAGTTATCAATCCAATAGAATTATGATTTGACTCAAGCCTTTTTGGCTTGTCACATCTAGGTAGCTCATCCAAAGAAAATAGCTGTTGGTGGACATTCCTATGGTGCTTTCATGACTGCCAACCTCCTAGCACATGCACCTCATCTTTTCTGTTGTGGAGTTGCTCGTTCCGGCGCTTACAATAGAACGCTTACTCCTTTTGGTTTTCAGGTACTGCCTATAATGGCTTGGTTTATTTCTTCCAATGGCTAGCTTTCCAGGAATTTTTTCTTTTGTCCCACAATTCCTTTTGATCTCCTTTCAAACTTTATTCCTCGTACCACATGTTACCTTATGAGTGTCTTTTAGAAATGAAGCCCTTGCATCTTACATTCCACTTCTTTCTGTAGAATGAAGACAGAACTCTTTGGGAGGCCACTAATACTTATGTGGAGATGAGTCCTTTCATGTCCGCTAATAAAATTAAGAAGCCTATCTTGCTTATCCATGGGGAAGAGGATAACAACCATCAGGAAGAGAGGAATTTAACCATGCAAGGTATGGGAGAGACATTGGTTGTATGGGCAATTAATGTGGGGTTTATAAGGCCTTGGGCACCTCAGCTATTCTCATAAACTGTCATTAAATAATTGGCTATTGCCGTATTTTGGAAGAAACAATCCTCACTTTAGACAATTGCTTGCTGCTTCTATCCTTGTCCCACAATGTAGTCAGACAGGTTTTTCAACGCTCTGAAGGGTCACGGTGCTCTTTGTCGACTGGTGATTCTGCCTTATGAGAGCCATGGTTATACTGCCAGAGAAAGCATCATGCATGTTCTTTGGGAAACAGATAGATGGCTGCATAAATACTGTGTGTCAAACAGTTCTGATGCAAGTGAAGATCATGATACTGGCAGAGTCAAAGAAAATGTTAGCAAAGGAACTACAGACGCTGAAAGCAAAGTGGTTGTTACCAGTGGAGGTGGCAGCAGAGAGTTGTCTGATCTTGAGTATGAAGAATTTCATTCTCTGCCAAGGTCATCCTTGTGGTAACCTCTTCAGCCTTTAAATTTTAAATCCAAATTACCTATTCATTCTCGCTACCTAGTGAAGAGTGTTGCACGAGCATGCCTGTTGCTATTTTGATTCAAGTAATTTTGACATTTTGAGTGAATCCCTTAGCAACCAAAGAATTTAAACAACAATAGCAAAACATATGAATGATACTCACTGCTTTTTTTCTCCATATATATATATTTAACTTGAGCTGTTAATGATGTAGAAGAATTCTCTGATCTTTGACTGCCATGGACTAGAATTGAAACATCCAAATGATGCATGTGGAACACAGAGCGGCAAGATGCCCTTCACTTGTAGAATAGAACACGATCAAATTGACCGGAATTATTTACATTGCAAGTACGGTATATTAAATGCACTCCATGATGTCATGTTTTAACAAAGCTTCTATAGTAATAATAGCATTGCTGGTGCGGCGCCAATTTGCCAAATCATATCTTCATGGGTTTACCAGGATTTTTCATCATCTGTTGCACGTGTTTTCAGAAGGGTTCTTAGAGGCTGGCTTGGCCGAAAAATTGACTAAGCAATTTAAAAATACTTGAGGAATAACCGAACTACTACTTGTTCTTCCTGTGCAGTGTAGGCTTGCTTCCGATCTTGCCTACCTAGATGTGGATTTGTAATTCTTTTGGTTAAATCTGTGATTGTATTTTAACCGCAGATCAAGGAGGTTGGTATGATGTCTGTCTACGTAAAACCTACATATTTTTGTGGAAAAGTGTGAGAAATTCAACATTTTTCTGGGCATTTGAGATATTAGACTTGAAAAATATAATTATGATTTCGCTCTGCGGAAACTTCAATATCACAATTCTCTAAAACGTGGCTTCGAGTTTTCTATTTGGGCGTAAATAAGTCGTTGAATTGCCAAAGAGGATGGCAATAATTTCGTTTTAACGCTGCCTGTAATCCATTCTGTTTCTCCTGAGAGAAGTAATGCTAGTATCGCTAATGGTAGTATGATTGGAAACATTACTGCTGATTTGAAGTGAAGTATTGAAGACTTGCTACATCATTTAGTAAACCGTAAAAAAATATTCCCTATTGTACGTATTTTATCCATACTGATATCAGTAAGCTCTGATATAGGCATTGAGTAAGAATAATCATAAAAGGTGAATAAAATGAAAAAAAATAAGTTATATTACTTTTTTCTAAATTTAAAAAGGTACTAAATCTTCTATACTACGGAGTACTGAATATTTTCGTCGTTAAGATATGCACAGTTTCATATTCCAGAATCCAGTCTGTGTTCTAGAAAATATTTTTTTCGCCTAAACTGAGCTCTGTATTTGTAAAGTATAAAAGAAACACCTGACTTTGTTACTTCTTGAATCCTTCACAAAAACTTTATTCAGTTGTAAAAAGAAGTTATGAATCAGCAGAGTGAGAAGAATATTAAATCATCTGCGCTTGTGCAGCAACAAGAATAAAAGAAAAGCAACAAAACAAAGCTTTATTAAATTTCTTTAGTCCACAATTCAGTGCAAGAATTTTATTCCTCAGCTCATCTACATTTTCAGAGACAAATTGAACAGAGGGAAAAAAAATGACTAAAAATGGAGAGCAAGACCGTTTTTAATCTTCATACGCGATAACACTAATTTCATCTTTTTCCAGTAAATTATAAAAGGATCTGACTTTTCTCTGTTCATTCCATTGATGCATCTTCCAGGCACCGCCAGCAGCTATACCGAGTACTATTCCAATACATAACTCCTTCACAACGCTTGGTCCTTTCAAAGTAGCATGAGCAATCCTAGGACCAGCCATTTGCTTTCCTGTCTTTAAGCTTGTCAATTCTACAAGTTACAAAACAATGGCTTTATTATCCAAAAAAAAAACACAACAATGGCAGAACAATTCTAACAATCAATTTGACGGTACATTTGGATTCAAGGGAAGGGAAGGGAAAGAAGAAGAAAAGACTCGAATTATTGTTAGGCTGTTTATGAAGTTATTCCCGCACAAGACCTATATATATATATATATATATATATATATATATGTAGAAATCTTTTGACATCAGTGTCAAATTTGAAATTTGACACCCTCAATCTTTTAACACTAGTGTCAAATTTGAAATTTGACACTTCATCTGAGAGCCGTTAGATAAAAAAAGATCAACAGTGTCTAGGCTAGGCAAAAATGAGCCAACCCATCTAGTTGGCTCGTAACCCGGCTAAAATGAGCTGGGTTGGGATAGGGAAAATGAGTTAGTAACTCGAATCAGCCCAAAAAAATAAAGGAGGATACAGATTAAATATTACACTCCTACAACTGTCATCTACAGTAAGGATTCCCAACCACTAAAAGAAGAAGCCAACCTTATGAATATGCAACAGAGCATGAACATAAGTTACCAATGATAAGGAAGAAATACCAATGAATATGTCTTCAAGCTCGGAGTTCAAACGGGTGTTTTTTTTAAAATATAAAAGTATAAAAATTAATGAAGGTAAAGTGGAAAGCTAAAACCTAAAATCCCAAATCCAAAGACCCAAACAAAAATACCCTGCAGCTGCCAATAAGTCCAAAACCATG
The DNA here is from genome assembly GCA_032173675.1 of Gastrolobium villosum. Lineage (NCBI taxonomy): Eukaryota > Viridiplantae > Streptophyta > Magnoliopsida > Fabales > Fabaceae > Gastrolobium > Gastrolobium villosum. The sequence continues at coordinate 39,797 of JAVKPL010013021.1, read as the reverse complement.
CATTAGGACCTTTTTTTTTATAATATGACAGTGTGAATGTGGTGCCAATTTCCACTAAGTCCAAGTTCAAATGCAAAAGGAATTTTATATGGTTTAACTATATAATTCTTTGTATTGAATGAATTAATAATTTAGGAAAAAAATTTAGAAGTTACATCATCAATTGAATTTTATTTTATTTTTTCATTTTTTCGAGCCAACTCACGAGCCAACCCTAACCCGACTCGGGTCGGATTGGGTTGAGTTTTCTAGCTCGTTTATTTCTCGAGCCAACCCCGACCCAGCTCGTTTTTTTCGGGTTAAACGCGGGTTGGGTCAGGTTGAGCCGGGTTGGCCCATTTTGCCAACCCTAACAGTGTCAAATGATAATGCTTACAAATCAGAGTCGTTGATCTTTTTTGATCTAACAGCTCTCAGATAAGGTGTCAAATTTCAAATTTGACACCAGTGTTCAAAGGATCCTACCTCATATATATATATATATATATATATATATATATATATATATATATATATATATATATATATATATATAGGAAATGTTTTCTACATCTATGCCAGAAATTTTTTATTTGCCAAGGAGAGAAAAAAGGGGTAGGGTTCATTAGTTATCATGTTCTCTCTCTCCTTTGTTTTTCTCTCCGTGACATGAAAACAAATTCTGCCACAGATGCAGACAACATTTTCCGATATATATATTTTGGGGTAGAGTGGTGGAGTCGAGAAAAAAATTACTCTAGAGATAAAAGAGGTAGATTATATTTATAAACTTTTTCTTTACAAACTACACTTGGTTATATTTATAAACTTTATAAATATAACCCTATTCTAGAAATAACTATAAAATTTCCCTTCATTACCCTCAAACATCCGGGTGGAAATTAGAATTTTATTAACCTATCCAAACAAATTACTTATAAATACCTAGTAGTAACCTTCCTCTCCCCTTCTCCCGTTATCCTTTTCCCTTTCCTTACGAACTTCCAAAGTACATACTATAAATCTCACCAAAGGAATTCGCTCAGATTGAAGCCATTTAATCAATAACAAACAACATTCAAACGAGCTGACAATTGTATTCAAAGCAAACACACCATCGGGCATCGGAACGAGCCCTGTGTCCAAGCAATTGTCGTTTAAACTAAGCAATCAAATGGAATTTATAGCTATGCATCATCAAAAGCAAGCTTTATCCTTGATCCACTTGTTCATACGAACAAATGTGGTTCGGTAAAGTTTCTTTTAGTTACAAAACTTTCTAAAAAATCAAGTTGAAGACTTCATAGAAAAAAATAAATAAATAAAATCACACTTTTATCTTTGTGACTTCTGTCTCACCCTAATTGATTTATTTGCATCTAATGAAAAGGAACATAAAATTTTAATCTGGCTTCCAATTAACCAATAATTTCCCAAAAATCTGTAGTAAATAAAAAGAAATCAACAGAATGGGAATGAACAACCCATCGGTGAAGAAATAAATTAGTCCCCGTTAATATTAGATCGAAAAATATACAACTACAACAAGAATCGAAGATCTCATATTATAGTGAAATGAGAGGACTCACCAGAGGCTTAGGATCTCTTCCTCACGAATTCGTCGACGCCTTGATGGTGATGGTGATGAGAAAGGGAGGGTATTTGCACTTTTGAGTAACGTCGTGGCAATTCCACTGGGCCCACTCAGCCCGATCCATATGAACTTGGGCTTAAAATGTGGCCCAAATGTTGTGCTTATTACTAAAACCATAATGAGAATAATGTTACAAGTTACAACTTACAACTTACAAGGTTGATCTACATGAATTTGTGTAAGATGAGGGTTTTTAGATTGGCCTGTTGGTCTTCATTTTTTTTGGTGGAGGGCAACAAAACAAGAAATTATATCAAGAAATGTCTAGCCCCCAACAAAGCTAAAATCAAAAATACAATCATTAATATCCGAAGGGAGAACATATAAAATCATAAAATTTTCTTGATCTAGCTTCAATAGAGGGAGATTAACTAGTTCCGTGCAAACATTTCCTTGTTGTTCTGCATTTTTGTTTTACCCTTTTATACAATTAGATCTAAAAGTATTAATTATAAATAATTTATTTAAAATATTTTTTTGAAACTGAAATTAATTTGAAATGAAAAATTCAAAATTAATTATTATTTAAAGTAAATAAATTTAATTTATTTTAAAATAATTTATAGAATTTTTTAAAAATAAAACTTATTAAATACAATGATTTATTGTGATATTTTTAAATTTTTTAAGTCAAATCGGCTAATTGTGGATCAACTTTAGGTTAGATAAATCGGGTAGAGTTAAGTTAGATTGCTTACAAAAAAAAAAGAAAAAGAATTAATGTAGATTATTTTTTTTAAATTTTAGTTTTATTAGCCAAACCTAGTAACCTACACATCTTATTTGATGATCTAAGTCGACAATCAACACATTTTTTGGACAACTGAGAGATTTATCCAGATTTTTCGTTTTGTAATGATTAATTTTCAATTATCGGGTGAAAAATATATTGAGAATAAAATTAAAATCACATAATAAAATTGATAAAAGAAAGTACATTGAAAAGCTGACAACATGAATTTACATTTTTTAAAAAATATCTGACATTTTTTGTGCACGAGACGTAAAATTCATTCGGAGAACTTAGATGACCTTGCAATGTAAGTAAAGGGAGATCATTTTTTATACATCTGTAATATGTATATCTACCATTTAACAAATAACATTTGAATTAATTTGCCATCTATAGTACGTACACTGTAGTAAGCAAAGGGGACAACAGCTGTACATTGTGATTAAATACTAAAGTCCAAAACAGAAAATTAATTAATTTGAGAGCACTGAATCTCGTGGGTAGTGTGACCTGTAAAGAGGTTCATCGCTGACGCTTTATTCTCATCTTAAATAATTTTAAGAAGGGTTTTATATTTCGCATTTAATAGGAGAATTCAAATTTTTCTACACACTCTTCGATTTTCGTGTTAACATGAGTTTTACATCTAATTTTTTTTAACATATGAGTCTCGCATGTTTTTTATTTCTACAACATGAGATTTCAATTTTTATTTAACATGAGAAATATAAAATTCTTTAAAGAAATGTACAAAAATAATAATATAATAATATAAAAAAGGTAGGGTGTGGGTTATATTTTTAATTTTTAATTTTTTTGGTAAATACATGGGGCATTGCCCCACGAAACAGATAAAACGAAACAAAAGAAAACAAACAATAACAGGAAAAAGCAAGACAAAAAGAAAACTAAAAACCATCGACTCAGAAGAAACAAACTCAGTATCTTGCAGCTAGATGACTCCCGTTTTTATTGAGGGGATGTAATAGTGGATAAACCAAAAGGATCATCCATTGCTTTCTTCGCTAGCCAGTCCGCACAATGATTACAGGTCCTAAAACTTCAACAAGACAGACCAATCCTTATTGAGAGCAGCTCGAATCTTTTACCAGAGGTAGCTTAGTGTCATTACCAGTCATGGTATATGGCTTGAGCAGAATCTGATTCAAGAATAATTTTCTTCCAACCAGATTTCCAATCCATATATAAAATAGCCCAGAGTTCAGCTTGCAAAGGGGAGCAGGAACCAATAAATTTCCCAGTTCAATAATCACATGCAGCTCTCTCATTAGAAACTGCACCATCAACATTTAATTTTAAATAACCTTGAGTTGGAGCAATCCAGGCATGGGAGGATCTGATGGGGGGTAGGTGTGGGTTATATTTAATTCTGCACAACTATGATTGCATAAAGCAACAGATAGTATAGTTTATGGGTTATTAAATAAGCTTCTTACACACACAAAGTGGAGGTGAATTCCACGTCTATTTTTTTCTCTCCTCTTGTATGTGGATTACACTAGTAATTTTATTTCTATAACATGAGATAATCATTTTTCTACAACATAAGATACAAATAACCCATAGTTTATATCACATAAGTAGTTTTTATTTTGAGTAAATATTTTTGTTCTTCAAGAAAAAATATGGAACTAATTTTTTTTTTAATATTTATATTAGTCTATTTTGAAAGATTAATATATATTTTCTTTAAATTTTTTAGGAATCACAATTTTAAAGAATTGAAATTTATGGAATTATAAGTCAATTTTTTTAAAAAAATAGATTTTTTTGTTGTTGTTAATGACTCAAAAGATAATTACTCTTTTATTTTTTTGATAGACGAGCAATTCTTACTTTCATATGGAGTCAGATTTTCTTTTAAATATTTCATGTCTGAAAATTTACTGAAGAATAAATTTTTTTTTCACAAATTATTTGTAACAATTTTTTTAAACATAACATGTATTCCTGTAAAAGTTCAAAAAAGATATATTTAAACAAATTATACTTGACATTAGTATACATCAATCATGGAAACACACCCAGACACTAATCATATTAGATAAGATCATAATTCATAGCTCCCTACAGAGAAAGTTTCTCTGAATATGACGATAAAATCTAATTCATTTATTAGAGAGATGAATTTGGAAAGTTTCCCTTGATCATTAAAAAACATGATAATTATTCTGGATCTCACATTGGTTTCTTTCATTAGCTCCTTTATCTAATATTGGGATATATTCATTAATTAATTGTTATCTTGCAAGTTCCATTATCAAATCGTGCATGACCCATATAATAACACTAGAAAATCTGGTAACTGCTACATTTGACTTTGTTTGGATTGGATGCAAAATTTTCGTCAATGGAGAGGCAGAGAAGTTTCTCCTTCAAACCCACGAGGCTTTTGGTCTTTTCATTCACAATCTTTTCTTCAATCTTCTTCCTTTCTACCTTCACCATCTGGCTCCTCAAGTCCACACCTTCAGTTCACCATCAGATTCGTCTTCACTTCAACACATCATCATCATCATCGTCATCATCTTCTTCTTCTTCTTCTTCTTCTGTCGGTGATAGCGTCAATGTGGGTCCTCGGTCTTTAACTGTTCAGTCCTTGACTAGCTTTACCAAAAACTTCACTGTAAGTGGTGTCAAAATTCCAACTTCGATCGATAACAGGTTTGTTAGGACCAAGAATTCCTTTCTCGGGTCCAAATCTGAAGATGTAAGACACCATGCTGATGCTTCAACTGTTAATTTCATGGCAATGCAAGATAATGGAACTTCACCTCGAAGGAGATTCAGTAACGAACAGAAGAAGGTTCTAGTAGTTGATTTAGTTGGGAAAACTCAAGTTCCGATTTTGAGCAAGATTGAGAACAAGACAGTAAAAGGGTGTGATTTAACAAAAGGGTATTGGGTTTTTGATGAAAACTATCCACTTTACGCTAAAGATTCATGTCCTTTCATTGATGAAGGTTTTAATTGTGAGGGAAATGGAAGATTGGATAGAAAATACTCTAAGTGGAGATGGCAGCCCAAAGACTGTGACCTTCCAAGGTACTGTACACTGTCAAATTCAATCTTTTGGAACTTTTTTTTTTTTCCCTTCATCTTGCAAGTATTTAGGAATTATACTTCATTTTTCTACTGAGGCAATATTTAGGAACAAAAACAAAAGGAAATTGATTTTTTGTTTTTTTTGGTACTGTGTTTTTTGGCAAAGGTTCAATGCAACAAAAATGCTGGAGTTGATAAGAGGGAAAAGACTAGTTTTTGTGGGTGATTCGATTAATAGGAACCAATGGGAATCAATGCTGTGCATGTTATTTGGTGCTATTAGAGATCCAAAGAGAGTGTATGAGACCCATGGAAGGAAAATTACCAAAGAGAAGGGAAATTATAGTTTCAGGTTTCTGGTAATTCTACTGAACCTTACTTCATTTTTGTAATATGGATGGTTCTGGAGTATTACTTATTTGCACTTTCAACCTCACAGGATTATCAATGTACTGTTGAATACTATGTCAGTCATTTCTTAGTTCATGAAACCAAGGCAAGAATAGGGCAGAAACGAAGATCAACCTTGCGAATTGATGCCATTGATCGCAGTTCATCAAGATGGAGAGGAGCTGATATTTTGGTTTTCAACACTGCACATTGGTGGTCACATTACAAAACAAAAGCTGGGTTAGCACTTCTCTTTTATGTTTTTGAATTGTTAAGGCTTCAAACCTTTGCTGATGTGTGCATCCACTTCAATATTAGTAGCATTTTATACTTTCATTTCATCTCAAAAGCAGGGCATTTCAGTGTGTGTTAATTATGTTAAGGAAAATATATGATTCCTATTGCTGAAATATAATGTCTTGAACTTTATAGAGCCTAAAATGTCTTGCTAACAAAGAATGACGACCAGCTAGACCCCAAGATTTGATCTCCCCAAAGGGAATAGGGTTCGAAACTTAAGAATTGCAATTCCTGGAGATGGTGGAGAGGCACAAATCCGAAACCGGATTAGTCGGGTCCATTTAGACTTCGGACACCAGTCGATATCTACCAAAAAAAAAAAGAAGAAAAAAAAAGAAGAGAATGGTGCCGTTCTATATATTGGGATCATCTAAGCAGCAAAAATTGGAATTAGTTTGAAAAATGAGCAACCATTGCTTCATTACCAAATCATTTTATCACATATTTCCAATTTTTCTGTTAGTACTATTTTTAACAAACCTGTGATCGTATAACAGGATTTATTACTACCAAGAAGGAAGTCTAGTTCATCCGCGGCTAAATGTTTCTACAGCTTTGAGGAAAGCTTTAATGACTTGGGCTTCATGGGTGGACAAACACATGAATCCCAGAAAAGCCCAAGTTTTCTTTCGAAGTTCAGCACCATCTCATTTCAGGTTTGCTTCTAATATCCACCCTGCAATTATTTTTGACTTTTTGTAGTTTTCACTTTTCAATAGGGATTTGATTTTATCATGTTGCATGATAATTAAATTCTCATGTTGTGACTCAACTAGTGGCCCACCCCACATTTATTAAAAAATGAAAAAAGTAAAGAAAAGCAAACCGAAGGGTTGCAACATGGGAATTGAATTATCACGCAGAACATTTTTTTCCTCTCCAAAATCCAAAATGCTTATTAGTGAATTTGATCCTCTGCAACAGCGGAGGTAATTGGAATTCGGGAGGACATTGTAAAGAAGCCACAAATCCTCTGAATGAAACCTTAAGTACCATTTATCCTGAGAAGAATATAATCATAGAGGAGATTATAAAGCAGATGAAAACTCCAGTGACATTGTTGAATATAACTAGTTTATCAGAATATAGGATAGATGGTCACCCATCGATTTATGGAAGGAAAACACAATCCTCTAGCTTTCAAGATTGCAGCCATTGGTGTCTTCCAGGGGTTCCAGATACATGGAATGAACTGTTATATTTTCATTTACAAAGTAGATTAGGGTGACCAGTTCAAACTAGTATGCTCTTCATTTTTCTGTATATAGCTTGTGAAATATTCTTCCCCCCTCCTCCACCCCAAAAATGTATTGCATGTTCTTTTTAGCATTATTGGTTTACAGTTCACCTTATTCTTAAGGTTAACGAAGAGAAACTTCCAATTTTGAAGTACCATAAAATGGGTTAAATTGTAGCTAAGATCCAAGATGGTATGTATTCATTTTCACGGTCAATGAATCGAAATTGCTGAACCCGAGTTATGCACGGAATAAGATAAAGGGTTCATTTTTTATACAGGTTACCGCATATAAGTTATTTGCACGGTAAACCCAATATGACGTCGTTTTGAGATGGAAATTATGGTGTTTTTGTAATTTTAATTTATTTCAGGTTATAATAGTCTTTATATTTATAATTTTTTAAGATTTTAAATATCAAAACGACGTCGTTTTGAGAATAAATGCAGATAACTTATATGTAGTAACTGCATAAACATTTTTTCCCCTAAAATAAAATATTAGATTTCAGTTATAGTTAATATTGTGTATCTGATTAATATAAGTTAAATTTCCAATTAAAATTTTATAAGTAAACAAATATGAATTTGGTTCTTTTAAAGGGAGTAGTTCTTTTTAGAGGATGAAATATAGAGTTATAGACTTGTAGATTGAAAGTTCAATGACTGAGATTGAAATAAATACATATACATCTGTTAGAAACAAATTATTAAAATTTTCTTTTTTGAAATTTTCTTTTTTGAAATTTTCAATTGTTATGACTTCGAAATTCTTCGTTCAAAGTGAATTGAGATGTGTCAAATTTTACAATTATATCCTATTTAATAATACAATAAATATTTAAATTGATTTTAAATTTAACAGATAAAAATAATTAACTTATCATTCAAATAATAAAACTTATTTATTCATTTGCATTAAATGAAATTAATTGTAGAGTTAGGTACTGTTCATTTACATTAACTTTCCTTAAGAACGGTATGTTTTATGGAAAAAATATGTATACTTTTTATGGATACAAAGTTAGGTATGTATCCTTTTAAAGGATACAAAACTAGGTCCTTTTAAATAAAGATAGAGATAAATCATGGGGAGAATGATTTTTTTTTTTCCCTTTCCCATGATTTATCTATATCTGTATCTCTCTCCCTCTTGAAAGGACCATCATTTTAAAGTACATACATTTTCCCATTGTTTTATATATCAGAATCACAAAAAGATGGTTAATTAATGGGAATTATTTTTCTTATGTTATATAAAACAAATATTATCTCATACACTCACTTTTTTTAAATGGATCGCACAAATTTTTTTTCTCTTTCACCTTCAACTTTTTTTTCTCTCTATTTATTATTTGAGCATAAGATAATACTTCTCTTATGCAACATAAGAGAAGTATTACCCTTAAATAATATACATATATATATATATATATATATATATATATATATTTATTTTGGTACAAAGTTAATTAATATTTAATAGAACCGTCTCATGACCACGGGCTGATCCATCCGGCCCAATAATTTAGGGTAGCTCAACAAATGCGACCTAGGTTTTCAATATAAGAAACCCTAGGGAATATTGATCAAAATGTCACTGGTCACCAAGTTTTTTACCTAAACGCAACGCAAATAGTGTTATTTCTCAATATGCCATGTGGGCAAGTTCGCTGGGCACTGTAGCAAACTCAGTTTGCTGACGTGTCACGTTTTTAGTAGATAACAAGTACCAAGTAAAAAAAAAAAGTACCAAGTTCGCTACATTGGGTACCGAACTTGGTTGGAATATTCCTCGTATAGAAAACTTGGTGTCCACTAAAAAAGTGAGACGTCAGCAAACTGAGTTCGCTACAGTGTCTAGCGAACTTGCCCACCTGGCATATCGAAAAATAACACTGTTCACGTGACATTTAGATAAAAAACTTGGGGAACATTGGCATTTTAGTCACTGTTCCAAACCCTAGCCAGTTCCAATTTGAAAGGTTCGTTTATTTTAGTCAAACCAGGATATGAATAAAGGGTTTATTATTTATTTCTTACAAAAAAATAAAATAAATTATCTCCAATGAGCTCAAAATAATATCGTTTAAGGACAAAAGATCAAGGTATTTTGTAATTCTAATATATTATGAGATTATATTAGTCTTTATCATTATAATTTTTTAATCTTATAACTCTGGGAGGACGTCATTTTGAATTCACTAAAAATAATTTTATCTCCAATAATTGAAGAAGTATTTTTCCCATAAAAATGTGTCTTCTCTTTTTTCCACATGGATCCCATATTGTGTATGTTAAAGATAAAATTTATATTAATCCTATGAATAAATGATATTGGCCGTCAACATTTTTTTCTAGCTACAAAAGTGACGTTTGGTTGAGGAGATATTTTTTGAATATTAGAGAAATATAATTACTAGGAAAATGTTTGAAAAGTGAGTTTGATAGAAAAATGTAAAAAAAATTATTTAGTTGACCAAAATATTACCAGGGAAATTTATTTAAATTTGCAAAATCTATGTTCGGAAGAAACTTCGCACCTGTTTTTACACTTCCCCAGTTATCTCAAAATACCATATCTCAAGTGGTATTCTATAACAGTGAATTTCATCCAAAAATCAACACAAAAGTCATTTCCTTATCTATTCTATTTGCCTAATATTTTTTTAAAAAAACATGAACTAAACGTAATATTTTCCAATATCCACTTACACTTTCTCATCAATCTCAAAATAAATCTTCTACCAAACACTCACTGCCTAAAAGGTATCAAAACCATAACGAGTAAAGGGGAAAGAAAACACGGAGTGGGAATCTGATCTCAGTATTGAATGAATTAAATCTGATGAAAGAAGTTACAATCTCACCGTATATATATTGTACACAAGGATATCTACTATGGCTATATATTATAACAACACGTGGAACTGAAATCAATTACAGCTGGTGAAGCTCTTCAACTGCATAACAACTAAACTGTATACGATTAGATCTGGAGACATTATACCTATTACCAAGTTTACCAACTCTTAATATATTTTTTATAACACTAGGATAAAATTAAACAAACGGTTATCACGTGATACAAATTTCATTTTTCTCTCTTCAATCACCTTCCTCTTTCCATGATGTTCTATTGACCACTATATACAGTTATACGAGAGATAAATAGCAGAGGTGGTAACCTTCCCCTTTTGCCCGAAAGAATTGCTTTCAAACGTGATTTACATAAGGCAGCTGAAACTATGTAGGCATTCTAAGCATTACTAACGGTAAGATTTATGGCATTCAGGAAAATTGCCAAAATTATCATCAAGCACATAGAAAAATGTATATGCCTCAAAACAACGACAGGCTAATTTCTATTCATTGCCCTCAACATTGAACTGCTTAATCTCTTGTCTATTTATTGTTTGACTGAATCTTCCGATAATCTACCCATATTAGTATTTATTATTAGTATCCTCATAACAGTTGGTCTTGGGTATGTCCTATGGGATGCCAGAATCTGTCCCTGTACATCCTGCGTATCACAGCCAAGGGGACCAAGGGCCAAGGATGTTTAGTATCTTCTACTCAGAGACGAATTTCTGACACCCTATGAGAAACATCCAAAGAGCAACTGTCATGAGGATACTAATAAGAATGCTAATATGCATAAAATTATGGTAAATGCAGTCGAACAATAAATAGGCAAGAGATTAAGCAATTCAATAGTAAATAGAAATTAGCATCCTGAACCTTCTTTGCTGTGGCTCCATCAATGAGACTGGTGTTTCTTCGCTCTGCCCTGAGAAACTGCTGACTCTGTCTCTCTTGGAATTGGAACCCACAGATTTGATTTTAAGAACCCATGGTGGAGTATGATTTGGATAGAACATACTTTACATCCTGAACCTTGGGTATCACAGCCAAGGACCAAGGTCCAGATGTTGAGTATCTTCTATCCAGACACAAATTTCTGACATCCTATGAGAAACACCCAAAGAGCAACTGTGGTGAGGATAATAATAACAGATGCTATTCTGCATAAAATTATGGTAGATGCAGTCAAACAATAAATAGGCAAGAGATTAAGGAAATCAATGATGAGGGAAGTAAATATAAATTAGCATCCTGAACCTTCTTTGCTGTGGCTCATCAATGAGACTGGTGTTTCTTCGCTCTGCCCTGAGAAACTGCTGACTCATCTCTCTTGGGACCCTCAGACTTGAGTTTAAGAACCCATGGCGGTGTATGATTTGGACCATAGCGATAGTCATAGAAAAGCTCCTCACCTGCTTCAATGTGCTCATTAGCAAATATGCCTACTCGATGATCCCCAGCTACCAGCAAGACCTAAGCAACCAATACAATAGGCCAATCATTATGACAATTCCATAATCAAGTTCAATCTGCTAAGATCAAAGGGTACGTTTCATATCATCCCAAAACTTCTGTGGACTGACCTTTGCATAGCAGTTGGGTTTTGATGAATGGTTCGCAAATTTCAATTTGTCTCCTTTGCGATACGCATCAAGAACGTACTGTAACAAAACAGATAGTTGGTTCAAGACCTTACATCATCAATTGGAAATCCCAATATATTATATCTTACCATATAAAAAAAATGTGGGGGAAAAAGGTAGATTGATGAAAGCTAACAGAAACATAATAAAACAACTAGCACAATGACAGCTAACAGGTTGCAGCAGGTTTAAGATCTTTTACACAATCCTATAGCCCTCGTATAAATAACAAGAAAGCTCAAGTCCATGGAGAAGAGCTAGAAAAGAAAGTTAAAGAGAACATGTAGTTGATACGAGAGACTTGCCTGATCATTCAAGTCAAAAAGGAAAGAAAAGTTGGCGCGATCATATATTTTCCCACGCTTTTCTGCTTCTCTGTGAGATATCATTTCACCCGTGTACTCTCCTAGGTAATCATTTTTGTTAACTGGATTCTGAAATGCATCATCATCAATTAGTGAGGAGAACATGCGCTCTCACATTATTTCAAAACAAACAAGTACAGGCATCAAATCAAAACCTTTAAGAAGGCACCCCATCCTGCAACATCAGACTTCGCCAAAAGAATCTGACAGATTTATAAATACGGAAAACAATGTAAGAGCACTCCTATTCATGATTTTATTCATGATTGTGATACAGATATTTTAAAGAGCAAAAGAATTACTAACCCTCTGTTGTTGCCTTAAAAGAAGCCTCATATTTCCACATTGACCATCTCCACGACGAGGTGGCTCCCCTAATGAACCATCGCCACAACTGTATAAACAATGTCATATTTAAAGTCATTGTAAAAGATATAGCTCTGTTCCATTCACTTATAGCTGAAATGGTTATAACAGATAATGGCGAATACAGCCCGCTCAACTACATTCACTTGTAGCAACAAAAGATACAAGGAAATTTCCCAAACAGTCCAGATCCCCACGTCAGATATGACAAGTGATGGTAGGTCACATTTAATACATTTCTTCACGATGAATCATGAATCACAGCTACTTGCACCCTACATGTTTGAACCCTTTGTTCTTTCGTTTTCAATGTGGTACAACATAGATATATCCTATGGCCATCTTCAACCATCTAAGTTGGAGCATTTTTTTTTTAATTTATAAAGTTTTATTGATGCATAGATACTGATACTAAATAGTAATTAGAAAACACTACACCAATGCTGAAATTTATAATTCTTTTAGCTGACTATCAGAAACAAATGCATATTTTCTGTGGCAAAGATACTGATCTAAACCAGCAATAGACAAAATTACTACAATTGTATTTTTGGTGTCTCAAATCAGGCAAGATATAGAGATGCGAGATCATGGGGAACAAGAAAAAATTAAAAAAGGTTCGCTATTATGTAAAAAAATGTAAAAAGAGTATATGCTAATGAATTATCGGGGACAAAAATTACTTACGACTTTCTCAATCTGGAGAAGGATAATCTGAGACATGTAAAATCAAAAAATAAAAATGATATTACCTAACCCAACAATTTCGACAGACATCCGGATCACATTCACGTCCGGCTGCAAAGCATGGGCATTGTCGACTCCTGCATTGACTCTTAGCGCAATGACATCCTCTGAACCGGTTTTTGCAGGACTTTGAACACCTGTGAAGGTAGAAAAGTTAATTCATCACATTAACATAAGTAGTTAACATCTCTAAAACAGTTCCCAATTTTAGGTTGAAAATGCATTTTGAGAGCATTGCCAAGCATAAAGTCTTTTTAGTTTTTTTTGAAGAAATAGAATTTTGTGGATAGTGGTATATCTCTTGCAGAACTACAAGAGAAATCATTGTTTCTTTCGTTTTTTGACTTCAAAGGCTTAGGAGACCATATTTGACAATCTATCCAGATCAACCTCGTTAGACTTGAATCTTCAGGCTAGATACCCCACAAAGATTGTCAACAAAATAATTCAAATGGACCAACACATGGCCATGACAATTAAGATATATCCTGCAACTATTTCGTCTATCTCCTTAGCAGAAAGTAACATTATTAAATGAAGATTAACATACCCACAATATTTTTCACAGCAAGTTTCATTATGAACACAAGGACATTGCTTTCCACACATTCCCTGACATCCACAAGGTGTATACTGCTTGTAAAATTGGTTTTTCCCATGAGCAATTCTTCTCCACATAGATGGGAGGCCAGCAGACTTCCGAGAATATTTGAATTTCCTAGTTTTGCTCCTTTTCCGCAGAAACCGTGACCTTGATGGCATCCCTTGGTCCTGGCAGAATAACCCAGGTTCAAAAGTAATTTGATCGTATCGAAATAGAAGAGCATTACATAAAGGTTGGTAGAAGTTGTTTAAACAATAATTTGCAAAATTATATTCAAATGCCAAAAGCTGAACGTTCAGAATTATATTTTTCCTTTAATTGACAAAAAAGTTCATCAAGATAACTACAGTACAGGAGTTAGGACTCCTACGTCCCAAAATAACCAAGAGTGCATAGGTTATACACACACATCAGCTCAAAAGTGCAACCCATTCCCTTTTGCAGTTTTGCATGTCTGACCTGAAAACATCCTTCTTATCAGGCAAGACAGAATATAAAACCTAGAAAGCCCCTACAATCAATGATAATAAGAATTCGAATTTGATCAACTCGTAACGTTGATATTAATTCTTCTATGTGGCAAGACAGAATATATTACTGTTCCCTGTTTATATTTGTTTCTTCAATCATAAATTCCTATTGTACGGAAAAATTAATTTTTAATCTTAATCAGCCCCCTCCCCCTTCTTTTCTCCAAAAAAAAAAAAAGACATAAAGAAGATAGAGAAATGACTGCTGGTCTCACCGTGAACTCTGCATGAATTTTTCCATTTTTGTCCATGATTGAACTTGGTAAGGATCTGCAGCGCATTGACACTCCACCAGCATACATGTAGTTAGCTACTTGCATGCAAGTCTTCAAGCCAAAAAGTAAGTTCCGGGCTATAAGGCAACTGCAGAGCATGAGTTGCACATGAGCACAAACTTAAAAATTGGTCCTACTACATAAAATCAAGGGATTATTAGTGTTTTCAAATATTGTAGGAGATAATTTTATCTTTTACATACACATAAAAGTATGTGGAGCCTACATTTTTCTTTTTCTCTCCGTACTTTTCACATGACCCATGGATCCCACACATTTTTATGTGTGTATAGGAGATAATTTATCTCCTACAACACGAGAAATTAATCCCTAAAATCAAAAGAATGATATTCGTGGCTAGAGAATTTACTCTGCTTTTGTTTTATTTACTTACGGACATACACAGATATTTCAAATCCACGCATTTTAAAAGTTGCTCTATTACTGCAACAATGGATTAAACTCCAATTATCACCTCCACACACACTACAAACTAAATTTGATGCCATCCTAGCATTTTTCATCACAGTAGTAATTTTTTAAAAGAAAAGTAGTAACAACCTAAGCACCTAACATGGTCCGGGTGTTTTTAAGTGTGAGGTGAAAAAACGCAAAAAGCTCCATACCTGTTTCTCCCAAACATTTCTACCCCCTTCGAATATAAATCTTTCTCCAGAGGTTTCCAATCAGGGAGACATGCCATCTCATCAACTTGTCCTTCAATTGAATCGGACAACTGCTTAAATTCTCTCTCATTTGTGACATCCTTTTGTCCATCCTCAACACCCTTGTCATGCTCACAATGGCAAGTGTTACTAGAAACTATTAATTTATTTGAAGTATGTTCAACAAAACTTTTCAAAGATGCACAAGTACTTGGGTGTTTTTCTTCACCCAAAGCATCCAAATTAAGGTCCCTGACAATATCATCAGAGATTCTTTTCAGCTTTTTACAAG
This sequence comes from Gastrolobium villosum, assembly GCA_032173675.1. Classification (NCBI taxonomy): domain Eukaryota; kingdom Viridiplantae; phylum Streptophyta; class Magnoliopsida; order Fabales; family Fabaceae; genus Gastrolobium; species Gastrolobium villosum. Next base: position 24,083 of record JAVKPL010013021.1, on the reverse strand, counting down.
AACTCTGAGAATCATCACGAGGCCGTGTTGAGTCACAGAGTGCTGACTCTGACAGATTTGTGACCTTCCTTTTCCCCATACTTTCTGATACAGGCACATTTGAATTGAGATCTCCGCGACAACCAACTTCTGTAGTAAAAGGTGTTGCTGTCACATAATTGCATCTTTCTTCCTGCAAGATAGCTTTGGTACTCTGATTACCAGGCTCCTTTGAACTGAAGGGTGCCAATATCCCAGCTTCCTGTTCCATTGTTTTAATATTGTTATCCTGATAAGACCCCAGAGTTGAATCTTCAGACAAAATATTGACATCCTTTAACTGCACGAAAATGAAATGGAGATCAATCATGCACATTTCCCCCATCAAACATGGAATACACATGGATAGAGGTGTAGCTCTTGTAAGTATATACATAGACAGAATCATTCATCTCAAATGAATTAGAAAGCATGTATTATTGCAGAATTACTGCCAACACAAGTCAACAATCACTTATACAGAGATGCCATCATTTTTCTAGGACACCAATCCCCCGGACAATGAAAATGTTTCAAATAGAATATCAGCAGGGCAAAAAATAATTTCACTCGACCATTTTTGTATATTTTGAAACTGAAAACAAGTTATATATTATTCCCTGGCCCTTGAATCAAAATATAAAATTACTTGAAATCTTAGACAAAGGAGAAGTATAATACCCGCAGGTAACACTGATCACTGCATGGTTTCCTGTCATCTTCAGGTTCAGACCAAACTAGCTGCTTTTCACTCTATGAAATAAACCATAAGACTATCATATTAATGGAACCACAGATTAAGTTGAAAAGAACATAGAGAATTGATCCTTACAGGATATATTAAAGGTTGAGAACAGCCATGCAGAGGACAGTCAAACATCTTCTGCGGGAAATTACATAAGAATGGACATAAAAGATATTCAGTATCATATTAGACAAGATAGTGACGACATGAATGTTACGAGGATAATGTTTTAGTATGTACAATGCACCGGCGACAGAAAAGGTTATCAAAGGAGTCTAAAGTGGCACTCAAGCTTTTCTCCAAACATATGCCAATATGCGAATCACATCGTCCAGAATCTTCAGAATGCTGGTCCCACTTTCTCATATTCTTTTCCTTGAGATTTTTGTACCTCTCCTGTATATTTAGATGAAAAATATTTCTCCCAGACATAAAAATGGCTACTGAAAATACATTTCCAAGGCGCAACTTATTTTTGCAATAATTGTTTAGGATTAACATCCATCAATCATATGGTCACGAAAGTAAATTACTCTAGATTACCTGAATCTCTGAACTAGTACCCCCAACAAACTGTCTGACAATATTCAATACCTCTTCAGTTAACCCATGTTCCTCAAATGCCATCCTAAAATATTCAAGAGTCAAGATGGTAGTTTTAGAAAGGAGAAACCTCAAACATTGGAGTAAAGCAGATAAATGATACACGATGAGTTTAAATTTGCTATTAGGTTTAAACATCTTGTCTTGTGTGCTGAACAACAGCAAGGAAAACCATTGGAGCTCCAGCAAAGCAACTATCTTACTCAGCAATTGAATATGTCAATTAAGGATTCATATTGCTAAACACAAATGTTGCAATCAGGATCTCTAGCTCTTGTGTCATTTAATCTTTCTTCACAAATAAATAGAACTTCTACATTCAAGTTAGTATAGCGTTTCCAATTTAACTCACCAAAGAAGTCGGTCTTCACCCTCAGAAAAGTCGTGTTTAACTTCCTTGGATACTGATAACTCTTCATCAGAGTCACTGCATACCAGGGCTTCACTTCCATGTTGATCATAGTATATACGTCTTCTTCCAACAACTGATTGATCTTCGGCCATTGTCTGATTTCTGAGTTGTGTGAAAGATTTTTATTTTATTTTATTTAAAAAAAAAAAATACATATCACAATCTTGATATGGATTGATCAATAAAATTTAATATTGATGTTTCTATTTAAAAAGGGAATACAATTCAAGAAGCATGTATTTTCACTTTGGCCAAAGTTGGACAGCAGGGACATCTGGACAGTTAGACTTTGAAACTTGAAATTCAAACGCACCTGGCCAAATGTATCCAAAATGTATATGGTGGTAATCTTTCGATGTATGGAATCTTGATACTTGTTTCAGATAATATGTTCCGATTGTTAACGTGGTCTTTGTCCCCTGAACCTTGAGAGAAACCGCTGAACTTACATAGAGGACGGTCAATTCTTGAAGAAAGCATTTGATTGGTATTTTCCTCTGTCTGCAATGGGGCTTTTCTTGATATTGCTGACAAGACTATTGAAACGTGGTGTTTTACAATCTTCCCGTTACTCTTAATTCTTTCCTGTGGAATCATAACTAAGATTAACTTAACCAGCAAGGTGTACGGAAGCTTGGTCAAACCTTGCATTTTGCAATTGAGGAAAATAAAATCAAATAAGCAATAATAAAGCCGTGCCACCAAAACGCCTATAAAATAAAAGAAAAAGCTGCAGGAAAATACGAGGTTGCTCACCATATAACTACATAAATCAGAAATTCATCCCATTCTAAAAGCACAAGGAAATAAATGAGTCCCTTACGGTACCCTAATAGCAAATTTGCATGATCTAGTTTGGACTCTTTGTTTTCAATTTTAGCATTATCCAATTCTCCACAGAAAAATCAAGAAGAACTAGACCAAGAATTCCATAAAAATCAAGTTCACTTTGCACATGGTATAAAATAGCAGATCAATGTGATTTCCCTCCATTTACAGTGAGAGAACAAAGAAACTAACTGTCCAGTATACACATGAACACAAAACTGGGACCTTTCCAAGCATCAAGCCATTCAATTGGTAACTCACTCTGATTGATTTCATTCGCTTTCCCTGGATTTGCATGAGCAATTTATTCAACTTTACAAGCAAAGTTCCATCATCGTCTATTTCTGCCTCTCCGTGTTGTCTCTGTCAATATTATATCAAACAATAAACATTACAGATATTGCTTCACAAATCAAAACACAAAACTCCATGCAATTACATCTAAAAAATAAAAAATAAAATGATTCAACTGCTTCTGTGATATCATGTTTGATTACAGCAAAAGAAGTTGCTGGCAACAAATGCGAATTTCAATTCTCATTCGATGAAGCAAAGAAACTACATGTCATTTTCAAAAGGAATCATCGGAAACCAAACTGGGAGCCCTACTCACAAACTCAATAGTCGTTTGTGCTATTCGTGTACACAGAGAGATTGAGAAACAGAGACTAGTTTAATTAAAGCGCTTAACTAGCCAATTAGATACAAAAAAAAGTATAATTATCGGAATTTAAGTTCCAAATAACGCAACGATAAAAAAAAATCAAAAAACGAAATAAAGCACCTAAAAGAAAGGAATTGAAAAAAAGTGAGAGAATAAAGAGAAACAGACTTGAAGGTTTGAGGAGGAAGAGCCGGTGGTTTTGGAATTGGAGTTCATGATGCACAGACTTTGATCAACGGTGAAGGTGATGAGAGGAGTGAACTGTGAACTGAGGCAGAAGAAGAGAGCGAGTGAGTGAGGGAAATGAGAAGAGTAACGCTTTTTAAAGAAGATTGGCACGCACAGTGACGTGGCCTACCGCCAAAACAGCGTTATTTCTGCTGCCGTTCCATGTGATATTAGGTGCTCCTTACACACTACGTGGGGGCCACCATTCTAAACGTCAAGTCGTCAACGTTCTCTTCATGATAATATTTTTAGGAGTTTTTTTTAAAAAAAACCAAAAACTGTTTTTCTTTAAACATATTTGCAAATCAAAGGGTGGTAGCTCAGTTGGAGCACGGGAGCTGAACATGTAGGGGTGAAAGTATGTGTTTGATCCTCTCCAATATCATTTTTGAGAGGGATTTAAAGTTTTAATCTGAACTCGGCCCCGAATCGAACTAGTACGAACGATTGAAATATTTCCAAAAAAAAATACATATTTGTATTTAACTAAAATTAAATGCATTCAATATATTAAAAATATAAATATATTTATTATTTTCCTTATTTAATAATTAAAAAATCTATTTTAAATATTTTTTTCAAATTTGAAAAATTATTAAAAGAAAAAAAATTTAAAGCTATTCTATCTTTAGTTAATATTATTAACATCTGCAACATGAATTCAACCTCATCTTATTATGTGTTGTTATTTTGTTCAAAGCCTTTTAATGTTTTCCCATAATAATAATTACCGAAAAGGTCCACTTTTAATAATTACATGGTTGAGCTCTTTTTAAATAATAGTATTTCATATTTGAAAATATATGACTGTTAATACTTTCTTATTCAAATATTAAAAAAATATTAGAACATACCAAATTATCTTCTTCTTTTTTTGGTAGAATACCAAATTATCTTTTTTTTTTTTGGTATGCAGAATACCAAATTATCTTTACCCGTAAGTAGAGGTCTTTTTTGTTTTTATTTATTTTTTGCTTATACTCTAAGTAGAGGCTGAAGTCTTACCATTTTGGCTTATACGAATCTCTACAATTGTGTTTTTCTTTCTCCAGTAATTTTTTTAGATACTATTATTTGTTAATAATTCATGGTTAACTTTCGTCCATAAATTCTACATATTTAAATTAGATATCTAATTTGACAACAAAAACAGCATTAGATATCTAGATTATATTTTCACTGTTAATTGCTTAAACTTTTTAGAAATTTGACACAAATTTTTTAATAAGTTTTTCTATATTTATAATTATAAGTATTTTTTATTAATAATCAGATTTGAAATTTGTCTAAACTAGCTAGTTTTGAATTTTAAAATATTTTAAATATGTTTTCATTAAATAAGTTTAAGTACAAATAAATTAATTTAAACATAATTAGAAACTTATAAAATACAATATTTATATTTATATTTAAAATTTAATTATCATGTGAATAGATTTTTATTTTATTTATTTGTAACAATATCTTATTAAACACTTAATAAAACATTAAATACCTCTATGGTGTAAATAAAGTAAAAAAGTTTCTTAGTTTATTTGAAATGTTAAATCTCTTTTTTCATGATATGGAAAATGTGTTTATTTTTTACTTTTTTTGTTTTTTAATTTTATTAATAAATTTATTACTAAATATTATATACTAAATACTTAATAAGATAAGATATTATTACTACCAATTAATATTATTAACAATGTCACTACCAATTTTTTTACTATTAGATCGATTATGTTGATCCAACGGTTATATTTATTTATATCTTTGTATGATTACGATTCCTCATATTTAATGTGAAAACATTATATCTTTGTATGGTTATGATTTTTCATATTTAATGTCAAAAGCACTTTTACCTTTTGTATGATTATGATTTTCCATATTTAATGTCAAAAGCATTTTTATCTTTGTATGATTATGATTCCTCATATTTAATATCAATGCATTTCTACCTTTGTACGGTTATGATTCCCCATATTTAATGTCAAAGCATTAAATATGAGGAATCATCATATTTAATGAAAATAAATATATAGTATTATTAAATGTAGGGAAAAGAAAAAAAGGTTTTTAGAAAGTCAAATCAGAACCGTTGGATCCATATAATCGATCTTACGGTTAAACAAATTAGTAGTGACATTAATGATAATACTAATTGATAGTAACAATATCCTATCTTATATTATAGTTTGCTTCTTTGTTTTTTGATAATTAATTAATAGTTGATATTATTAATTGTTCATCGAAGTAAATTTATTAAGATTTTTATTAGTGGAAATAAAAAAGATATTATTAATAATTTATATTTATTTTCAACGGTCAAATTTTTATAATATCGTCTTATTATGTGCTGTTATTTTATACAAAGAGCTTTAATTTTTTATTTTAATAATAATGGAATAGTGGCTATTATGTTGTAAAAATTTGAAATTCTCCTCGAAACTATGTATTCTAATATATTTTTTATATGCCTTATAAATATATACTTCATAGATACATAGTCATAATATTAATATTATAATTATGTATCTCAGAAATTGTAGGAAAATTTTAAATTCCTGCAATGGGACCCAATAATCTATGGCAAAGCCACATATATGAGGTCCGGGTTAAATTTTAACAAATTATGCTTATTATATATACTTATATAATTAATTATAATTTGGCTTAGGTTAAAATTATAATTGGTCCAAACTACAATTTATAATTCGACCTTATCTAAAACTTTAAATATTTTTGGAGAAAGATTTGGGTAGGGTGTATTAGGTTATGTGTTCAATTTTCACTTGTGTAAAAAAAATTATTTTTAGTAAAATTAAAAGATATTTAATAAAATTATAACTCTTTTTAGTGTTGTCTGTTCAGATGCTCTCTATTTAATATAAGGGTTTGTTTTTTATAAAGTTACTTTAGATAACTTTATCTAATGTTCATCGAAACGACGTCGTTTTGGGGTGGAAATCATGGTATTTTGTAATTTTAATTTATTTTAGGATTATGATAGTCTTTATCATTATAATTTTCTAATTTTTCAACCATAAAACGACGTCGTTTCGATGACATTAGACAGAGTTGTCTAAAGTAACATTAGACATAATTGTCTAAAGTAACATTAGATACTCTTTTCCCAAATAATATACTCTAGTTTAATATTTAAGAGAAAAAAAATTGATTTTGAGAGTATTGTGATTTTCAAGAGTGAGCAAGCTAGGGGTAGATTATGAGTTTCAGGGGGCGTTTGGTATAAGAGATAATTTTTTTTAACCGAGAAAAAAAGATTGTTAGGAATTTGGTAGGAATTTTTTTATCCAGGGTAAGTTACAAAAAAGTGTTTGGTTGGCCAAAATTTTCAGGAAAAATTGAGTTAATTTTACTGATGCTGTGTTTGGTTGATAGTAAAATATTGATGGGAATGTAAATGAAATTATCAAATTACCCTTAATTTCTTTGAATATGCCATCATCAAATGTTGCTTTTTTTTGGGAAAAAAGTGAATGAAATGTACTTTTTGAGAATCCAAGATCAAGGGGAAAAAAAAATACCAAACACTAAGTGGGACAAAAATTTGTCTTGGTGTAGTTCGAAAAGAAAATACTGGATAAAAAAATTTGCTGGCATTTTATTCACAATACTTATATCAAACATGGTAAATAAATATTCTCCACCTCATTTTCCCATCATTCCATACTAAATACTTGTACCAAACACCCCCTCATCAATTTGTTCCGGTACTCCCAATCTGGCGCGCAAGATTTCAAATTGGATACTTTTTTTAACTATCAGCTTGAGGATGCTGGAATTTCTAGTATAAATTGTCCCGTTGAAATAAAGCTGAACACAGATAAGTATTGTCTATTGTATTGAATATATGAACTCACTCATCCATCAAAATTTAGCCCAAACAACTAGATTTCTGCATTGCATTGAATCGTGATGTTTGGCTGGACTATGAGGATGATGGTGTGGTTTCAAGTCTCTTTTATAAACAGTCTAGGTAACTACCTCAGGGCTAAGGCCTTAGAGGATTCCCTTATGGAATCAAAATACTAACTGTAAATAGAGATTGAGAACAACAAACTAGGACAAGCATGTTATAAATTCCACATAATACATAAATCAAACAAGCCATCGAGGGGAATAAGAAAGGAACTTAGCATTATATTTTAGAAATGAATGAAGGTCTCTATCCAGAATTCCTCAACAATTTTCTCAAAGAAACCTCCACGCTGAGATTGAATGCATTGGGGTACCTTTCCATCCAACAATGAGACACTTCCCATTTCTCTCTATAGTGCATAATTTCCCAAAAGCAAACTCTTTGGCAACCAAATCAGCTTGGTAAAGACATGACTTGCTAAATCCAGTTTCCACCATTCGGTACCTTGCAAAGAACCTTCTCCAAACATCTATCTTCACATTTCTAACCGTCCTTTCCCTGCCTTCCATAGCAACAATGTTTCTTATCCCTGCAGAAAATATTCTTTCGGTTGCCATTCTGCACTCATTCTGTTTTATGCAGGTTTCAAGGCAATCAAAAAAAGCTGAGTAGAAGAACAATGCTTCAATGAAGCGATTCACAAAGGAGGGCGAATTATGGTTTGCTTCAACTTCAAGTACTATCATTATAGATGGTTTGATATTTCTAATAACCCCCATCAAGTTTTCCATACAATCAGGCCTAGATATCATGTTCCTCAGTAAATATGGAGAGTACACAGCCACAGCTTCATGTTTTCCAATTTCAAAATGATCTTCCTTGAGTTCTACTATGTCTCTGACAAAAACTGCCTTAAATAAAAAGGACAAGTTCAAGGATTCAGCAAAACTCGCTAACCTTTTACCAGTCTCTTCTATTTTGGTTTTGCATGTATAAAGTCCAATGGCAGTGATCTTCAAAAGCTCTACTGCACAATCCTGACGCTCAGCCAGTGCTTGCATCAAAGCCGTGCACTGCACCCCACTTCTTATATCAAGATCTATCAGATGGATCTTCGTATGAGATGCAACATGTTCCACTATGGCTTGTATCCCAGTGAATTGCATTACCTGATTAAAAGGGATTTTTTGATGGCATGTAAGGGACGAGATGGTATCCATATTCTGATGTAATTCCCTTTCTTCGTTTTTCACTAACCCCTTAATTGTCACCTTTCCTGTTTCTTTGTCTATTCTCGCTCGAAGTGCTTGAGCGAAATGAAAGATAACTCTTTGAGCAGGGTTTGCTGTGGCAGATGAATTCCTTTCACAAAGGATAAGTAACTTGCTTGCACGTTCAAATTGCTGACACCCTACTCTCTCAGCTGCAGCAAGGAGAAACTGAGCAAGTTCAACGTCTCTATTTTCTTCCTCAGACAAATCCCCAAGATCAAATCCATAAGGGTGCATAGGGATGAAAAAACTATCATTCCAATGGGCAGAAAATTGTACATACCTTGTTCCAGCTACTCTTATTATTTCTTCTGTTGACCTGTTTTGGTGATCCAATGAAGTTTCAATGTTACTTATATTTTGCCCACTTAGCCTATTGAACCTGCTTCCGTAACTTCTTAGGAGCTCCAACGATGCTAAAGATGGTGGCACTTGTTTATTGTATTCAACAAGTTCTGAACTTGCCACTTCCTTATTCTTTAGCCCTCTAGTTTCCTGAAATGCTTGTGTTGGTTGCAGATCAAAGTCAAAGTTGACCTCTTCTGACATCAAGTTATCAACTCTGAGTTCTTCATGTTGTTGTTGCTGATATTGGTCTTTGAACAAATTGGCTCCTTTTCCATTCTCATTAGGGAGAGGATTAGTCTCTCCCAGCAATTCAATTCCAGATAAACTGTGTTTCTCTTGGAACACAACATCTTGTAAAGAGCCAGAACTCACTTCGACTCCATTGAAATTTAGTGCTGTGGAAGAAAAATGATCAATCTCCATGTCCAATGAAAACATAAATCAAGATTGATTTCGGTGATTTACACTGAACACAATGTGCTTATATTATGTAGATAAACATCGTGGAGATTGTATGCATTATCATCATTCACGGTGGAAAACAAATATGTTAGGATAGTATATTTGTCAATTTAAATGATATAAGTTATGTCATTTTAGAATAGAGATGGACACAAACAATGAAAACCATGGGAGAGAAAATGGTTGGTTTTTTTTTAATTTAAATTTTAAATAAAAAAAATTATTATTTGTCTATCTCTCTTAAAATAATATAATTTTTTTTTATAATCAAATAAGATAACTTTATGTCATTTAAAATGATAAATACTTTTCCCAATATTATATTTTAGGTTTTAATGTTTTTAAAGTGAATGTAGATAAATTATCTACATTCACTCTCAAAACAACGTCATTTTGGGTTGAAAAATTAAAAAATTATAATAGAAAATACTATTATATCCTGAAATAAATTATAATTACAAAAATACCTTGATTTCTGTCTTAAAACGACGCCGTTTTATGTCCACTATAAATAAGTTATCTACGTTGACACGGTAGAAAATGCGAACGGTATATTTTAATATATAAATGCTTGAAGAAACTTGATATCTCGAAATTTATAAATGTAACAAGGAACATGAAACTCTGATGGTGATGTTTTCGATGTTTTCATTGCAGTCATCAGCCAGTAATCATAAATAAAAGGCCCAATAATTTGATTAAACAAAGATGATAGCTTGTTAAGGTTTGCCATAACCACTACCGATTAATATTTAATTATCTATAAATTTGTCGTTAGGGAAACAATGGTAGAGATACACACAAGGCATGAAGTGACATATGGAGTATCTTAAGAGGTTTTCATGAAAAGATCAGCCCAGGGTGATTAAACGGCTCAAGAAAACAAAACAGGGGACTCCGACAAATTGTCATTGTCCGTAAAAAAAATTATAATACAAGATCTTTTCAGTTTATCTGCAAAAAGAAACGAGGAATATGCCATGACAAATAATAATATACTAAAAAAAACTAAAATTACTACTTGATCACAACTGGGTTGATCATGTGATCTTCCTCTGCACAAATAGAGCATTTTGCAGTTGGAGAAGTTTTAAACCACGGGTGTTCAATGGAACGGTTAGAAAGAACATCTTAAGACATCTTTATTATTTATAAAGATCTATTTCCTTATTTCATTAGGATTTAGGTTAGATATAAACTAAGCCTATTAGTATTTCTTTATATATTGTACTCTCTTGAATTAATTCAATATGCAGATTTATTTTAATGTTTCTCTCGTCTCTTATTATTTTGCTTGGTATCAGAGTCTCGCCTTTCTCTACTTTCTCTTGTGGAATTTCTTAGCACATGTAGGCCGGGCCTGTTGCATTATCTACTCTTCAAGCCCAATGGATTCTCGTGTGAGGGGCGTGTTGAGATATATAATCCCACATTGGTTTGATGAACAACTAGTGTGAAGTTTATAAGGTCTTGTGCACTCCCACCCTTTGAGCTAGCTTTTGGGGTGATGTATCCCAAGGTTCTTTACAAGAACAAGATACCTGCAAGACACTCCGACGCTCAAATCAAATATGTTTCAAGTAGGTTTTTACTATGTAGAAGAAGATATGTACCTTAGTGTTGATACATATTTATTTATAATAGGGAGATGTCTTTATGATGAAGTATACTTTGAAAGTGAAGTATTCAAAGAGATGTGAATTTTAATATTGAAGAGCTTACTGTCATGTAACCTTTAATATTGTGCAACTTGATGAGATGAGCTTTGTGATAGAGATGAGGTTCTTTACTAAAGTTTTGCTTCATAGTGAAGACTCTTAATTTGGGCTTTCTATTTTTATAATATATAGTATATAATATAATATGAATCCAGATCACTACTCTTAGCAAAAGTATTCAACAAAATTTAAAAATTAAAAAGAGTGAGTTATGGAATTCGGGGGAAATGTACAGTATCTTCGTTTTAAAATAATTAAAATTTAACATTTTTCACAACAATTTTGAAAGTTATTAATTAAATACACTTATTTAAAAAAATATTTATAATTACATCTAACGAAATTATTCTTCAGCTCCATTAATTTTTTTTAAAAAAAATATGTTAATGCCTTCTTATTTTTAAAAATAACAAACAATTTAAATAAAAGTAAAATTATATTTACAAATTTTTATTTATAAACTCTTGAAAATTAAACTATGTAATTTGGGGAATATAAACATTTAATTGTATATTTCTCACAATATATAATTTAATTTGTAAGAGTTTGAAAATAATAAATTTATAAATATAATATTCTTCGAAAACAAATTGAAATTTTAAATTAACAATTGTTTTAGAACGAAGGGAGAATTTGTATAGAGACTTTCGTACCGGTGATTATTAAAGATATTTATTTTGGGAAGGACAACCTTATCTTCCATGGGACAACGATAATGAGGAACACCGATCATTTTGTCATGTTTGGTCAAAAAAATTATTAGACTATTACGTTAATAGTAGATTTTTCTAAATGGCACATGGCATAATTCGATACACTGTATAGCGAAATATGCTTACAAATAATTCGTTACACAGTGTAGCGAATTATGGCACGTCAGAATGCACAGTCAGCAAAAATGACACGTGTCGAGCAGGTAGTAATTCGCTACACTGTGTAGCATATTATATTCACGAATGATTTTTTGACACGTGTCACACTTTCACAGGAAAAAGCTGACGTGTCATAATTCGCTACACTGTGTAGCGAATTTCGTCTGAAATATGAGAGAATTTATTGTGGGGAGGGACCACCATTTTTTAGGTGGTCCCTTAGTATAAATGGGAGAGTAAAATTGTGAAAGAAGAAAAATAGCAGGGGTAAAAAGGGAAAGAAAAAATTAGTGTTGTGAGGGGAGCACCAAATCATTGGGTGGTCCTGGAGCATAGAAAATATTTCCCTGAAATATGACCACGTGTCACGAAATTATTGGTCACGAACGCTACCAGTGGTAGGGAATTATGACACGTGGCACTCTGATAAAAAATATTGTTCGCGTGGTATTTGGGTAAAATTTTTGACAAAATATGACATGTTGGTCACTGTTCCCTATAATGATGTGATAACAAGAAAATGGCTCATTCACGGCAAATTTTCGCACTTATTTAACCTATTTAATATGAAAGGATATATTTATAAATTTTTGTTTACAAATTACATTATGTATTTCAGAAGTATATTAAGTTACACTATATACCTCTAGGATAGAGTACATAATATAATTTGTAAAAATTTATAAACGAATCCTTTTTCAATTAATAATGCATAAATTTCCAATTAATAACATATTAGTGATGGATTGTCGTATTCTTACTGGTGTTAATTACATAACACACATTGATAATTTAAAATCTATACATTGTTAACAGGTATAAAAATAAGGATTAAGATCCTTTATTTTATTGTTTGAGGGTAGTTTTTAATTATAATTTTAGTTGATATTTTCTATGAAAAAGAGTATATTTATAAATTCTAACAAATTATATTTCCATTTCAAAGAATATATATCATGGGGGAGTACATATATAATTGTGTATTCCTCTTACATTGCATGTACTCCTAAAATATATAATATAATTTGTAAAAATTTATAAATATAACACTCTTATTTTCCATACCACCAAATATTTTGTACGGTTAATAAACCCCATAATTTAGTCCGCGTGGGTTACTAAACCCCCACAAGGGACAAGGTCATTCAAAACTATAATTTCAAACAAATTTATTTTATTTTATCAAATTCAATACATTCAAAATTATTTTAACAAATAAATATTTAACATTTTTGAAATATATTCTATATAACATATAAAATTTTAATAATTTCATTTTTTAAAAGAAATAATATTTGTACACAAATATACAAGTAAAAATATAAGTAAAATTTTAATTATTTACCTAATAATCATTGAAAAGTCAGTTTAATATTAAAATACTCACTTCTTATTATATCTTGAAATAATGTTAGTTATTATTAAGTAATACTTATAATAAAGATTTTTATTATTTTGTAAAATTTTCAGTATAGATAAAAAAATTTAACTGTTTGATTTTTTCAATAAAAATTAGATAAACAAAAATTTGGATAGTCCTCTCAACTTTTACGGTGTAACAAATGAACTTTTAAATAATTCTATGATTTATTTTTTGTACTATATTTTAATATTTTTAACATTTTAAAAGATATTCATAATTATAGAGACTATTTTGTGTTGCTATTATAGATTTTAAAAACCTAGTTATAATTTTATAATTAGTGAATATTTAATTTAAGACTTAGTTAAAATATAAAAATTAGAAACATAAAAATATATTAATTTTTTTAATTATATGAAATTATTTAAAAATTAATTAAATTATAAATATTTACAAACTAAATTATCTATTTATAAAATCTTAAAGACAAAACTCGAGAGTTTATTATTTGTTATTTTGTTTAAAATAAAAAAGAGCAATATTAAAAAATAAATCATAGAAAATTTGTGAATCTATTATCTCATATTTAATTTTAACATGACTAAATCATATGAATAAAGTTAATTTGAATATTTTTTATTTTTTTATAAATTTTGTCAATAAAATTATAACCATTGATATATTATTAAATGATTGAGATTCATCACATGACATGATCATGTTAAAATTAGACATAAGAGGATATATTCTCATATGACTTATTCTTACGCATAATATAATTTATTAATTGTTAGACAACAAATATTTTTTAACATTCCAAACTTTTAGACTCAAATTTTTATGATTCAAACAATGTAAATTTATGTTTTAATATAAATTTATCTCTTTTGTGTTTTAAAATTTGATAATTGTGTTTTTTGGTATTGAATTTAGTTTATTTTTTTGTAAAAAATACTTCTAAAATATAAAAAAATATTTTTTTTTCAAAAAGTTCTTCCAAACGATAATATAAATAAGTATACTCTTGAAATGGAACCTTGAGTATTAAATGAGTTTATGACGAAGGCCTTAAAAAAGAACACACATGGATTTCAGCCAACAGAACCAGATTGTGGTGTACTGCTGCTTGGGGGCAGTAAACAAAGTGCCACATTTGAATAGAAAAATTATCAGACTATCATGTTAATAGTAAATTTTGTCAAAATGTTATGTGACATAATTTGCTACACAGTATAGCGAATTACTTGCATGCATAATTTGTTACTCTGTGTAGCGAGTTATGCCGCATGTTATTTTGGTAAAATTTACTGTTGATGTGGCAGTCTGATAATTTTTTTATCAAAACATGACAAAATGGTCGGTGTCCCGGTTTCACTTTACGCAAACAACTGGTCACGGACCATTGGCCATTGTCACCTATCTTTCTTAACGCAGGCCAACATTCACCATTCACCCTCTCTTTTAATTGGACTATGTGAATGCACTCCAACACCGTTCCAAATTGTTGGGGAGTAATGGAAAAAACTGTATATGCTTGCTGGGATTCAGATTCCAGACGTGCTTCTAATTTTCACAATATAAATGTTTGTGACTCGTGAGTCATACTACAATATTTATAGTAATAATAATGTAATGTCGTCCAAAAACTTGTATTGGAATTAAATCAATTAATGAACTCCGATAATTGAGTTAATTATCATAATGCATAATGTCGTCCAAATGTAAAAGCTACTTACTTTTTTCACCATTTAATAATAAAAAATCATTTAAAACTCGCTTTTCAAAAATGAAAAATTACTAAAAAAAATATTTTAAAGGAAAATGTTATACTTACAGCTTTTTACGTTTACAAACTCTTACAACTAAATTTTAATCGTTGATTTCTATCAATATGAAGAAAATAATTTATTTGGTCATACTTATTAATTAATTATTAATTTTAAATAAATTATAACAGTTAAATTGACGAAAATCAACGATTAAAATTTGGTTATAAAAGTTTGTAAAGGAAAAAACTTATAAATATAATCTTCCCCAATTTTAAAACTATTATATTTTTTAGTTAATAATATGTGCAATATAAATGCAACCGTACAGCTTCACAAAAATAATTTCATATACAATCTATATTATTCATCCATTCTCCACGGAATTCATTTTTGGTCGAAGATTTTCCACGGATTCATTTTCTGTCGATTCGCAAAAATAATTTTTTTTATAATTTATTTTAGGGAAAAATGTGTATCATTTTAAAGGATGTAAAGTTGTGTCATTTTAAATGAGAGAAAGAGATAGATAAAGAAGAAAAAAGAGTGGACACAAAAATATAAATGTGTGAGTGTGAGTCTCACCTCTTTATAAGAGTGAAATGATATAAGTTATCTCATTTAGAATGATAAATGCCATCGACGTCAACTCAGTCTAATAAGAAGCGTCGCTATAAAATGCGGAGAGTTATGAAGACAGAGTCCAATCCCTAAAGAGAAGAAAACGTCATTAGGGACTTCCAGTTTTAACATTTAAATTTAAAAAAATGATATAATTACCACATAATTTTATCTTTATTCTTTAAACTCTTAATTTTAACTTTAGTTTTTTAAAATAGTTTTAAGTTTTTTTTTTTTAAAAAAAAAACCTGGGTCAAATATGTCTTAAATCATACCATTTTATCATGTTGTTTGGCTGGGCTATGAGGATGATGGTATAGTTTCAAGTCTGTTTTACAAACAGTCTAGGTAACTATCTCAGGGTTAAGGCGTTAGAGGACTCCCTTTGGCAATCAAAATACTAATTGTAAATGGAGAACAATGAAAATCTGAATTGAGAACAACAAACTGGGACAAGCATGTTGTAAAATCCACATAATACATGAATCAAACAAGACTTCAAAGGGGAATAAGAAAGGAACTCAGCATTGTATTTTACAAATGAATGAAGGTCTCTATCCAGAATCCCTCAAAAATTTTGTCAAAGAAACCTCCAAGCTGAGATTGAATGCATTGGGGTACCTTTCCATCCAACTATGAGACACTTCCCATTCCTCTCTTTAGTGCATAATTTCCCAAAAGCAAACTCTTTGGCAACCAAATCAGCTTGGTAAAGACATGACTTGCTAAATCCAGTTTCCACCATTCGGTACCTTGCAAAGAACCTTCTCCAAACATCTATCTTCACACTTCTAACCGTCCTTTCCCTCCCTTCCATAGCAACAATGTTTCTTATCCCTGCAGAAAATATATTTTCGGTTGCCATTCTGCACCCATTCTCCTGTTTTATGCAGGTTTCAAGGCAATCAAAAAAAGCTGAGTAGAAGAACAATGCTTCAACGAAGCGATGCACAAAGGAGGTTGAATTATGGTTTGCTTCAACTTCAAGTACTATCATTATAGATGGTTTGATATTTCTAATAACCCCCATCAAATTTTCCATACAATCAGGCCTAGATATCATGTTCCTCAGTAAATATGGAGAGTAGACAGCCACAGCTTCATGCATTCCAATTTCAAAATGATATTCCTTGAGTTCTGCTATGTCTGTCACAAAAACTGCTCTAAATAAAAAGGGCAAGTTCAAGGATTCAGCAAAACTGGCTAACCTTTTACCAGTCTCTTCTATCTTGGTTTTGCATGTATAAATTCCAATGGCAGTCATCTTCAAAAGCTCCACTGCACAATCCTGGCGCTCAACCAGTGCTTGCATCAAAGCAGTGCAGTGCACCCCACTATTTATATCAAGATCTATCAGATGGATCTTAGTATGAGATGCAACATGTTCCACTATGGCTTGTATCCCAGTGAATTGCATTACCTGATTAAAAGGGATTTTTTGATGGTATGTAAGGGACGACATGATATCCATATTCTGATAAAATTCCCTTCCTTCATTTTTCACTAACCCCTTAATTGTCACCCTTCCTGTTTCTTTGTCTATTCTCGCTCGAAGTGCTTGAGCGAAATGAAAGATAACTCTTTGAGCAGGGTTTGCTGTGGCAGATGAATTTCTTTCACAAAGGAGAAGTAACTTGCTTGCACGTTCAAATTGCTGACACCCTACTCTCTCAGCTGCAGCAAGGAGAAACTGAGCAAGTTCAACGTCTCTATTTTCTTCCTCAGACAAATCCCCGAGATCAAATCCATAAGGGTGCATAGGGATGGAAAAACTATTATTCCAATTGGCAGAAAATTGTACATACCTTGTTCCAGCCGCTCTTATTATTTCTTCTGTTGATCTGTTTTGGTGATCCAATGAAGTTTCAATATTACTTATATTTTGCCCACGTAGCCTATTGAACCTGCTTCCGTAACTTCTTAGGAGCTCCAACGATGCTAGAGATGGTGGCACTTGTTTATTGTATTCAACATGTTCTGAACTTGCCACTTTCTGATTCTTTAGCCCTCTAGTTTCCTGAAATGCTTGTGTTGGTTGCAGATAAAAGTCAAAGTTGACCTCTTCTGACATCAAGTTATCAACTCTGAGTTCTTCATGTTGTTGTTGCTGATTATGGTCTTTGAACAAATTTGCTCCTTTTCCACTACTCTCATTAGGGAGAGGATTAATCTCTCCCAACAATTCAATTCCAGAGAAACTGTGTTTATCTTGGAACACATCTTCTTGTATAGAACCATAACTCAACTCGATTCCATTGAAATTTAGTGGTGTGGAAGAAAAATGATAATTCTCCATGTCCAATTAAAACAGAAATCAAGATTGATTTCGGTGATTTACACTGAACACAATGTGCTTATTATGTAGATAAACATCGAGGAGACTGTATGCATTATCATCATTCAATGTGGAAAATGAATATTTTAATATATAAATGCTTGAAGAAACTTAATATCTCGAATTTTATAAATGTAACATGGAACTGAAGGTTAAATCATCAGAAACGCGGAAGCGAATCGTACCGATGCGATGAGGAATGAAGAACACCGCCTTGATTACCTGGGGTGAAGAAGTGAGCGTGACAATTCCTCACGTCCAGATCTCATTCTCTAGCCTCACGATCTGCAGCAACGCACCACGAATAGTTGCAAAATCCGCTCTACGGTTGATCTTCCTGGCTATGACTCAAGGGGATTAGGGAGTTGTGTGGGCAACCGTTCAGATGATGAACATTGCCTCTCTGTTTCTGATTTCTGAAACCCTAGGAGGCACAAGAGGAGAATATGTTCTATATATACCTGCCCAATCCAACTAACCCTAATCTTCATGGGTTAGACTTGGTCTTTGGGCTCTCACTAAAGCCATTGGGCTTAGTGCAAAGGAGCATACATACCCAACAATCTCCCACTTGCTCTTTTGGACACAAACTTAAGTTTATAAACCCAAGACTATGTAGCCCATAAGCCATCATCATCTGATTATACAACCCATCCCTTGTCTCAAGCTAGCCTGGGGATCTACCATTTGTCACTTATCAAGGCTCCTGATAATCTTTGAAGGATTATCTAATTCGGCGCTACTCCACTAAAAGCCCGAACGTGAACTCCAAGATTAATGACATTTATAACATGAATATGCATCGCCCCTTTGTAGAATGTCTATAATTGATTGACAAGTTTTCTGTAACTCAATCAATTATTTATTCCCTTGACTATGATAGTTTCTCTAATGGATTACATGCACTGGCCAGTGTCTTTAATATCCAAGTACCGAAACATATCAAGGGGACATATCCTACAAATTCCATGTTGTTTATCTCATAAATACCGATAATCAAATAATCTCACTCCCAAAATACCGAGTTATTGGCCGTCAATAGATCGAACCTCACCCGTTGGTAAATCAAAGAATGAAAACTATTTGACTACCTATTTATAATAAACTCAGGATTAAGAGCAATTACATAACTATAGTTAACTGGAGATTTGATACCTTATGACAGAAAAACAACCTTAATCAAATCTCACCTTGATCCTTTCAATGTGAATGTTAATTCACACCAATATTTTACAATGATTCGGACAAAACCATTTCATAAAATATTGCAGCCTAAATAAAGTGCCCAGCTTTATTTAACAGCTGCGAATCTGTTCATCAATTGTGAGAACCTATGATCATGTCCTCCATGAACGTATCCATATGATCATATACTCCACAATTTGATCCGGACCTTAATGTTTGTAAATAGTGCGCTAAATAAAGAAATAAAACCTTATTTATGAAATTCAGAAAATGATTTTATTGTTTCATTGTCTTACTCCAAGAGCACAATGAAACCAATAACTCCCACTTGCTTAATGCAAGTCTGGGATCCTCCTAAGACCCAAAGAAGTAACATGCCTCTTGAACACAAGTTCATACAAACTCTTAATAACTGGGTCTACAAGATCCACCTATAATGCTATCTGAGTTTAGTGAAAAACTCATAGCTCAAGGTTGATCTCTTGAGTCAATATCCACTTGAAATAACTGAATCTGTGAAAGCTCAGCTTTTCAAGACTCCCACTAGAATATACTAGCACATAATCTCTCATTCTCCAAAGATACTTGAGTACATGCTTAACAATAATCTAGTGTTCCTCTATATCCAGAATGGTACCATCTCACTACTCCCACTGCGTGACAGATGTCTGGTTTAACACCCAACATGATATGCATGAGACTACCTTTGCCAAAGCATAAGATATCCTGCTCATGCATTCTTCCTTCTCAGAAGTCTTTGGTTACTCCTTAAGAACATGAATTCCACATCTGAGAATTATCATTCTTCTCTTAGAATTCTCATATTGAATTTTGGCAAGAGTTTTGTCAATGTAAGTAGCCTGAGGTAATGCCAACAACTTATTCTTCCGGTCTCATAAGAGTTTTATACCAAGAATATAATTGGCTTCTCCAGTACTTCCATACCAAAACACTAACTTAGCCAACTCTTTATGCTTGATATTACCTCCACGTTGTTTCCAATAAGGAGCATATCATCTACATAAAGTACCAGAAAATCTACTGTCTTCCGTTGGATCCTTTACATACAAATACACATCATTCATCAAGTTTCTCTCAAAATCAAAATTTTGATAACCTGATCAAACATGATGTTCCAAGACCTGGATGCTTGCTTAAGTCTATGAAATAGACTTTCACAACTTGCATACCGTGTGTTCCTGCCCATTTGCTATAAACCTTTTTGGTTGTTGTATGTCGATATCCTGACATCCAACTCCCAAAAATGAAATCTCATAATTGAGAGTTATAGCAGCAACTAAGAGAATCTGGATAGACTCAAGTATGGCGTCTGGCAAAAATTGTCTCCAAGCTAGCTTTGAAGGTTTTCACCTTCCTGTCCATCCTCTCTTTGCCTTTTATGTCCACATGCACCTAGTGAGTTTTACCCCTCTTGGTGCCTTTACTAGGGACCGAACAGAGTTGAAATACAAGTATTCTATCTCATTGTTCATAGCATGAGCAACACTTGATCAACAACATCTTCTAGTGCATTATCGTAACTAGTAGGATCAATGTCACTCAACAAGAGACAACTTGAGAGTTAACAATGTTCTATCCCACTACGAATGTACCGCACTAGACCTTGTGTATTTACAAGTATATCCAAGATTGGGTCAAAGGTGGATCTTCAATTTCTTAAGGATCCATTTATTCTTGATATTGTTCCTTTACATGTGATACTAATATTTCTACTAGTTTCACTTATATATTTATCATGTTGAATTTCCAATTACGGTTCTCTTGTCTGTTCACCTAGAGATATATTTATCCCCTCTTGAACTATCAAGGGAACAGTGGATGAAGCTTCTAGAGATTTTGGAAATTCTTGATCTGAGATAAAACTCATCAAGAATAACCTAACTTAAGAGCTTATAATTTCTCATCTAGTCCTCCTTTAAGAAAATCATGTGAGTGCTCACTTAGATTATCTTGTCCTTAAGACTAAATAAGAAATCATCCCTTGTTCTCTTAGGGTAGCCAAAAGATATGCACTCTTCCATACAAGATTCCATCTTACTTGACTTTTGTTGTAGGACGCGTGCCGTAGCACCCTAAATCCGAATATGGTTTGATCTGGGCTTGCACCCTTTCCATAATTCTTTAAGTGTCATTACAACAAACTTTGACGGAACCAAGTTAAGAAGGTACATTTCCTTCTCCTAGGCATCTCCCTTGAACAACATTGGCAAAGATGAATAACTGAACATGATTTGCACCAAATCTAGAAATGTTTGAATTTTGCATACCGCAACATCATTCAACTAACGCATTCCTAGAGTTGACAGTTAAGAAAACTATCCCCTCTTAAATCAGGTAAGACCTGAACTTACCAGACAGGTAGCCAAACACTTTAGTAGACTAAAGTGTTTTGATTTGAACTCCTAAATGCTTTTCTGCCTCAAACTTAAAACTCTTGAAATTTTCCAAAAGCTTTAGACTTATGGCGCACTAGGTTCATCTGTCCAAATCCAGAGCAAACATTCATATAATGAAGTACTCATAACCTCTTCTGGTCTGAATGCTAATTGGTCCACATACATTAGTATGAACCAGTTCCAGTTGAATAGTTGCGCAAACCTTTTTGGCCCTTGTAGGATTGCTTGGTCATTTTACCTTCCAAATAAGACTAACATGTAGCTATTAGTTAAAAGATTATTGAACTTTTAGTCTCTCTTTTAACTAAAACAAGTTTCCTACTTGAGGTAATGTGATTCAATCACAAAAGCCAAAGATATGTTTCTTTTGAAACTTTTATTTCTTTGGTGAAAATCCTTGTTCATCATCCTTTCCATTCAACATAAAAAATTCAGGGGGGTATAGGACAAAGGTAATAAAGACTATTTAAATAAAGTACCAGAACAAACAAGACGAATATGAACTTCGAAATGTAACTGAGGAATCAATTGCATTGCCAACCCATGTTTTAATCAAAACAACTAACAATAATTAAATTCCTCTTTAAATCTGGAACAAATAAATAGTCACCTAAAACCATAGTCTTATAAATAACTTGTCCTACTGCAAATGCAGGCACAAGTTCCCATTTTTAAGCTTAAAATATCTATGTCCATTGCTGACAGGTATGCCATGTTTGAACTACTGCAAAGAGTAACAAACATAATCAGTGATTCCTGAATCAATAATTCAGTCACTGATCAGGCCTTAATATGCCCATGTCTGGTTCTTTTCATCACCTCTTAGCAAAACCTGCATCGACTGCATTCTGTCTAGCAGAGCTGCTAGACGCGGCAAACATGTCATTAAGAGTCTGAAGCATTTCTACTCCACTCTTAATCATGTACACTTGCTTCTGCAAGTATTTGGAAAAATGACAATAATATTGCAGGGACTACCATATCTGCCCTTTCCCAATCTGAGAAATGCATCTTAGTTTCCTTAGATGCATCCTCTACAGGTTGCTATGGCCCTCGCATTGTCAGGACAAATTTTAGCTTCCATGTTTTAGAACAATATCAAAAATTTGCTTTTCACTTATTCATAGTTGGTACCATCTAGAGGTTTTTGACTCAAAATCATTTCTAAGATATTTTCTGAAAAACATATGAAGCACACAATTACAAACAAATAATGCAATAAACAAATGATGCGCAAGTAGATTCTCATAACTACTCTTGTTTATTGTTAACAATCCTTCAGTTTATCTTTACAAGGTTTACGATGGGCAAGTCACTTGTAAAAACCAAAATTGTTATTTGGGCCTTCAGTGCCATTGCCAGAGCCTCGATGGGAGGGTTAACAATTTTACCAAAGTTGAATGTAATTAACCATTGTTTAATTTCAAAATTATCCTTTGTGTCTAAGCATTGCCGACGATGGGCCGTACAATACTTCACTAAAATTTTGAAATTATTAAGATTTAATCTAGTGAAATCTGATTATCCTTATCCGATGGGGCTTCAGCGATAACCATTTCACTAATAAACCCACAAATGGAGCCCACAGGTTTTAAAATTAATTAATTTTTAAAACCGTCACCCATTCAACGTTTTTGTTTGAGAATTTTCATAATCCCTGTCGAATTCATTTTTTAATTTCAAAATTATCTCTAATAACTTAGTATTATCGACGATGGGCCGTACAATACTTTATTAAAATTTTGAAATTATTAAGACCCAATAAAATCCAATCATGCTTATCCGTTGGGGCCTCGCATGATTATTTTATTGATAGGTCCACAATGCGCCTGGAGGTTAAATTAATTTCTTAATTTAAATCTCCTCCCATAATTATTTAGGTCCAATCTAATAAAATCCAATCATGCTTATCCGATGGGGCCTCACATGATTATTTTATTGATAGGTCCACAATGCGCCTGGAGGTTAAATTAATTTCTTAATTTAAATCTCCTCCCATAATTATTTAGGTCCAATCTAATAAAATCCAATCATGCTTATCCGATGGGGCTTCGCATCATTATTTTATTAATGGTCCTATATTGCGCTTGAAGGTTAAATTAATTTCTTAATTTAAATCTCCTTCCATTCAACACAAGCATTTTTTGCAATTATTTAATAGAGGGAGTATCCTTTGTTTGATTTCAAAAACTATGTAAGCAAGAGCGCCGAAGAACGTGCATCACTTAGCTTATCTGAATTTCGAAATCTTTAGGGTCCTGAAATCCGGTCACTTTACGTCAGCATGTGCTCCAAACAATCATGATACATGAATGTTGTATGCAGCGTGTGTTATTCCATGACCATTTAGAAAACA
>JAVKPL010013020.1:0-67645 GCA_032173675.1 Gastrolobium villosum | reverse complement strand
CATTGTGAAGCATTATGTATATGTGAAACTACGCCAGTTTTCACTAAAGACCTGCTTTCCAGGAAGCAAAAGCTACAGGAATGCCAAACAGTTGCACTTAATGAGAAGTGCAGTGCTATTATCACTAGGAAGTTTCCTCCCAAACTTCGTGATCCTGGAAGCTTTAATATTGAAATTGAAATAGGAGACACAAAGATTGGCAAAGCTTTGTGTGATTTAGGGGCAAGTATTAATCTGATGCCCTTATCTGTTTGTAAAGCCTTAGGGATCACTGAATTGAAGCCTACTCTGGTTTCTCTCCAGCTGGCTGATAGATCCTTGAGGAAACCAAGTGGAATAGTCGAAGATGTTCTGGTAAAAATTGACAAGTTCATCTTTCCGGCTGATTTTATTGTGCTTGATATGGAGGTTGAGAATGAAATGCCTCTCATATTGGGTAGACCTTTCCTGGCCACAGCCCGTGTAATGATTGATGTAGAACAGGGAAAGCTGGTGCTAAGGATGAATGAAGACACAATCACTGTCAATGTCTTTGATGCAATAAAAAGACCAGATGATGATAGTGATTGTTTTGAAATTAATGTCTTAGAGGAAGTGATGCATGAAGATGAAACCCCCTTGCAAGAATTTACTGTTGATTGCAAGGTAAGAGATCATATCCCTTTTGAGGAAGACATTAAAGTTGCTAATGAGTTGCTTGAACAGAAGACTTCTGACAAAGAAATAGGTGCTCCTAAAGTTGATCTTAAGGAGTTACCTCCAGCCCTAAAGTATATGTTCCTGGGTGACAATGAAACATATCCAGTGATCATAAATAACAGGTTATCGGCTAATGATGAGAAGAACTGAAAGAAATTCTTTTAGAGCATAAGACTGCTTTAGGATGGTCCATGGCTGATCTTAAGGGTATAAGCCCTTCTTTCTGTACGCATAAAATTCTCATGGAGAATGATATCAAACCTGTAAGGCAGCCTCAAAGGAGATTGAACCCCATGATGAAAGAAGTGGTGAGAAAAGAAGTAGTTAAACTTCTTGATGCTGGAATGATCTATTCAATATCAGACACTGCATGGGTAAGTCCTGTACAAACTGTGCCAAAGAAAGGAGGTGTCACTGTGGTAAAGAACGATAAAGATGAATTAATCTCCACCAGGACAATTACTGGATGGAGAATGTGTGTTGACTACAGACGGCTTAATGAAGCAACTAGGAAGGATCATTTTCCTCTCCCTTTTGTGGATCAAATGCTGGAAAGGTTAGCAGGTCATTCATATTATTGTTTCCTTGATGGGTACAGTGGTTATAATCAAATTGCAGTGACTCCAGAAGATCAAGAAAAGACAGCATTCACTTGTCCTTTTGGCGTTTTTGCCTATAGGAGAATGCCGTTTGGATTGTGCAATGCACCTGCTACTTTTCAAAGGTGCATGTTATCAATCTTCTCAGATATGGTAGAAAATTTCTTAGAAGTATTCATGGATGACTTTTCGGTATTTGGCTCTTGCTTTGATGATTGCTTAGGCAATTTATCTAAAGTATTGAAAAGATGTCAGGAGACAAATCTGGTCCTTAACTGGGAAAAATGTCACTTCATGGTCCAAGAAGGCATTGTGCTTGGACACAAAATTTCTAAGGAAGGTATAGAAGTTGATAGAGCAAAACTAATGCTCATTGAAAAACTACCTCCTCCAATTAATGTTAATGGAGTGAGAAGTTTCCTTGGTCATGCTGGCTTTTATAGAAGATTCATCAAAGACTTTTCTAAAATTGCCAAGCCACTAAGTCAACTTCTCATGAAAGACAATGAGTTCGTTTTTGATGATGCGTGTCTTAAAGCCTTTAATTTATTAAAGGAAAAACTCACTACTGCTCCTGTCTTGGTTTCACCTGATTGGAGTATGCCATTTGAGTTGATGTGCGATGCTAGTGATCTTGCTATTGGTGCTGTTCTTGGCCAACGAAGAAACAAACTATTGCACGTAATTTACTATGCTAGCAAAGTTCTGAATGAAGCACAGGTAAACTATGCAACAACAGAGAAGGAGATGCTCGCTGTGGTCTATGCACTTGATAAATTTAGACCATATCTCCTTGGTGCCAAGACCATCATTTTTACTGATCACGCAGCAATAAAATATTTGATCTCTAAACAAAATGCAAAACCACGACTGTTAAGGTGGATGTTGTTATTTCAAGAGTTTGATTTAGAGATCAAAGACAAGTCAGGAATGGAAAATAAGGTTGCGGATCACTTATCCAGAATCCGAGAGAAGACCCTACAAGATGATCCTGCTTTAGAGATCAACGATTATTTTCCGGATGAACAAGTCCTTGCAATATCTGTGAAATTATCTGAAGAACCAATTTTTGCACTACATATGGAACCATGGTTTGCTGATTTTGTTAATTTTACGGTCATCAAGAAAGTACCTCCTGATCTCACAAAGCAACAAGTGAAAAAGTTCTTACATGATGCCAGGAGGTATGTATGGGATGATCCATTCCTGTATTTCCAATGTGCTGATGGAATCTTGAGAAGATGTGTATCAGAATTGGAAATCAAGGAAATTTTATGGCATTGTCACAATTCTGATTATGGTGGTCATTTTGGTGGAAACAGAACTGCCCAAAAGGTATTGCAAAGTGGGTATTACTGGCCTACTCTTTTCAAAGATGCCAGAGAGTATGTGGAAAAATGCGAAAGATGCCAAAAGACAGGGAACATTTCCCGGAAAGATGAAATGCCTCTAAACTCTATTATGGAGGTGGAATTATTTGATTTATGGGGGATTGATTTCATGGGACCATTTCCATCTTCCTATTCCAACCAGTACATTCTGGTAGCTGTGGATTACGTTTCTAAGTGGGTTGAGGCAACAGCCCTTCCTACTAATGATGCGAAGGTGGTTGTAAACTTCCTGAGAAAGAATATCTTTACCAGATTTGGAGTGCCAAGAGCAATCATAAGTGATGGAGGCTCTCATTTTTGCAATAAGCAATTTGAAAATCTGTTAACAAAGTATGGTGTCAAGCATAAGGTCGCTACACCTTATCATCCGCAAACAAGTGGCCAAGTGGAAGTTTCCAATAGAGAACTGAAGCGAATCTTGGAAAAGACTGTCAATATTTCTCTAAAGGATTGGTCGAAAAGACTGGATGATGCACTGTGGGCATACCGAACTGCATACAAAACTCCGATAGGAATGTCTCCCTATCAGCTTGTGTATGGGAAAGCTTGTCATTTACCAGTGGAGCTTGAACATAGAGCCTTTTGGGCTATTAAATTCCTAAACTTTGATGCCACAGCAGCTCTTGAGAAACGAAAGTTTCAACTGTTAGAGCTTGATGAGTTTAGGAATTCAGCCTTTGAAAGCTCTAGAATTTATAAAGAAAAAGCTAAGAAGTATCATGATAGCAAACTTAAACACAAGGAGTTTGAGCCTGGTCAGCAGGTATTGTTATACAATTCCCGATTGAAACTTTTTCCAGGGAAGTTGAAATCCAGGTGGACAGGACCTTTTGTGATTAAAAAGGTCTTTCCATATGGTACTGTTGAGATATCTTCCATGGAGGACGACAGACCCTTCAAGGTCAATGGCTCTAGATTGAAGTTCTTCCATGGAGGACCCGTAATGAAACAAGTTGTGGCTTTGCGCCTTCATTCAATTGCAACTTAAATGAGGTAACCGTCAGGCTCGGGACGTTAAACATGCGCTAGTTGGGAGGCAACCCAACATTTTTATCCTTTTGTTTGTTTCTTGTTTCATTTTTTAGATAACCAGAGAAAAATTAAAAAATTGAATAAAAGAAGGAAGTGAAAATGCTCCAGAGGGTCTGCGCTCCAAGCGTGGAACCCTACGCTTGGAGCGTAGAAAAGATGTTGGAACAGAAGCTGGGCGCTTCAAGCGTGGGAATCCACGCTTGCAGCGCAGGAACCACACACAGGCAGTAGTCCCACGCCCCAAGCGTGTAACCCTACGCTTGGAGCGTGGAAAGGGAATTTGAAGAGCCAAGGGACGGCAGGTCTGCGCTCCAAGCGTGGGAACCCACGCTTGCAGCGCAGGCAACTCGAAAGGGGACAGTAGTCCCACGCTCCAAGCGTAGAACCCTACGCTTGAAGCGTGGGGATGGAAGTGGAAAAGCCAGACACAGAATGTCTACGCTCCAAGCGTGGAGCTCCACGCTTGCAGCGTAGAAGGGGAATAGGGATCGTCAGGGGCAGTAGGTCCACCCTTGAAGCGTGGAACCCCACGCTTCAAGCGTGGACAGGGTTTTAAATCAGCAACCCTAACTTGTTTCCTGCAGCGCCGCGCCCCCTCCCCCATATTTTCCCCATTTTATTTTCTTCTTCCTCTCTTCTTCTCCTCCACTTTCTTCACTTCCCTCTTCACTCTTCTCCTTCGTCTCCCTCTCACTCTTTCCCCTTCCACTTCCCTTCCTCACCACACATATACACACACACCCACACTCCTACTCGTCCATCTCTTCCTTCCCCCATTCTTTCACACCACCACACACCACCGCACCGCCACTGTTCACCACCGCACCGCCATCATCTCCACCATAGTTTTTCTTCTCCACCGTTCACGTGAGGATCAAATTTCTGCATAAAATTCAAATTTTGATTGAAATGGCTGGAGAAAAGGTAATTATTTCTTCTTTTCCTCATTCCTTGATGATGATTATGAGGATATGAGAGATATGATTTTTTTTTGGCATGTGGTATGAATGTGTTTAACTGCTTAATATGCATGTGGAATGACTTATTTAAAGGCATGATACGTTGGCATGAACTGTTTAAAGGCATGATATTTTGTTGTGTGGTATGGATTGGAGAGATACAACTATTGCTTGGCATGATTAATGGGGTTGGGATTGTTTATTTGAGTAGATGGTTGAAATTAAATCTGGGAATTGAGCTGAATGATGATATGAACTGAATCTGTCTGCTGATAATATTTGTTGTGCACATGTATTGGGAACTTTTCTGAGTTTCAGGAGAAAAGAATGAAAAAGAGCACAGAAGGGTCATCTACTGCGAAAAGACCCCGCACAAATTTTGATCCCAGAAGATTTCTGTCCGCTGAAAAGCAGGAAGTTTATGAAACTAAACTGCTGAATAAAAATGTAATCAAAGAAAGGGGATTCGATTTGGGGAGTCTCCTACTTTTTGATAACATTTATTCGGTGGTTCAAAGGAGACGCTGGAGGACATTGGTCACCTTTCCACAAGATAGTTCTGGGCGCATTCTCAGAGAATTTCTGGCCAATGCTGATAAGAACACTGTCAATTCCACCCGAAGAAGTTGGGTGAGAGGGAAGGAAGTGCCATTTGATGCTGCGACAATTGAAGAATTCCTACAAACTTCGTATGACCCTACAGCTGAGTGCGAGTTTGCCCGACTATTCAATTTGATGCAGCCGTCAGAAGGGTATTATCGGGAAGAAATGCCCCTCATAGCTGATGAAGTTCGGGAAAAGATCACCAGTCCATTCTCTAAATGGAAGTTTAGGCCGGGTCTCACAAATGTACCTGAAAAATTTACTAGGCTCACCCTTACTGGTGAGGCTATCAGCTGGCACACTTTTGTGAATGCAACTGTTATTCCTTCTACGAACAAAAGTGATGTTAATGTCGAGAGGGCTGTGCTATATTATGTGCTGATGGGGGACAAAAATCTGAATATTGCTGCCATTTTATCTGACAGGATTGTCCACATGATTACCCAGAGCAAGGAAAATAATCTATTGGCTCACAGTTCTTTAATCTCCCATCTGTGTATTAAAGCTGGGGTTGAAATTCCTGCTAATGAGCCATTGGATGTAAAGGCTGAAAAGCCTATGACAAAGACTGCTTTGGAAGGTTATTACAAGGAATCTGAAAAACATGCAGCATGGCTTCTCAATAGCCAGGGAAATCCTATACCCCCTCCAGAGCCACAGGATCCGCCAGTACCTCAGGCACCTCCAGCAGCTCAGACATCAGCAGCATCATCATCTGCTCGCCAGCCACTTTATGAGGATTCTCCGATCATACTCGAGATGCATGCTATGATGAAGGCCATGTGCTTGAAGATGGGGATTGATCCAGCAGATCCTCCTAGCTCTTTCCAGCAGTATACTATGGAGGAGTGATCATTGGCTGTTGTTACTTTTATTTATTTTCGGACATTGTTAATTTTCGTGTTTTGTTTTAAATGACCAATAGGATTTTGTTAGGGTCAAGTACTTTTTGGATATGAACATCTCAGGGTTTTTCTCATTGTTTTGCTGATATAATATTGTTAATGATGTGTGCTTTAATTGCGCAGCGGTTCTTAATCGATTGAACTTAGTTATTGCTGGGGACAGCAATTTCTAAAATCTGGGAATGGTGGATGACCTTGCCCACCTGTTCTTGCACTTTAGCTGCAATTGTGGAACCACACTTCATTTCAGGGGAGATATTCGAACCAACTTACATTTTCAGTTTAAATATCTGTCTTAGCTTAAGCTATTTTAAAAATTCAGCAAAATTTTTTTTTTGGAATATGCCTGTATGTATGTTGTTTGGAATATGCCTATTGATAATCTCAGATTTAGATGTTGCTTCCTTAAACAAATGATTGAATTCATCTTAGGAAGTACATTAAGCTTTGAAAGTTTTGGCATGATGTCACTTGGCATGAGTAGAGATTAGAATTGTTCGTCTGTCTGAAATTATGTGCTAGAATTGATGATATGCCTGATATCTCTGTGAAATCTAGTCTGAAATCATAGCCTTGAGGTTTGAGCCTAGACAGTAAAATTTTTCTGAGAGGCCTCACTGTACTGACACTCTAGAACTTGGTTTGTTTCTCTACAAGGCATGCATTTTAACTGATATGATAAGGCAATTGGTTCTTGATAGCTCTGGCCATAAAGCTCACCTGTATAATTAATCTTCCATTGTTATCCCTTTGAGGTTTGAACCTATTCATTGGTAATTACCCAAATTGTTGCTTAACCTATCCATGATGAACTTACCCTGAGTGAGATTGAACTACTGATTTTTCTCAAAAAGAGAGAAAATATCTAAGGTAAGCTCCACTACACTAAGCAATTTGGAAAGGGAAAAAGAAAGAAAGAAAAAAAAAAAAACAAAAAAAGGAAGGAAGAAAAGAGAAAGAAAAGGGAAAAAGAAAAACATGCGGGTGAAGCATTGTGAATAAATTGGTCAAACATAGGAATTGACTTCCCGAAATTCTGTGGGCAAGTTAGTGGAGCAAAATTGATAAGTTCTCAGTGTCAATCTCATAGCATTTGAAGCCACTCTCCATACAAATTCCTACCCTAGCCAGGCCAAATTAAAACCATTGAAAGTCCTTTGATCAGTTAAGTGCATGTGTTTGAATCCTTCAATTTTAAGGATCTTGAGAATATGATCAAGCCTATGGCAGTGTTTCAGCTGTGATGGTTATGTATGTCTGATACCCTAAAAACACAAGAGTGAGAGTGATATAGTTTGTCTTGGTGAGGGATGTTCAGATTACATTCATGAATTTTCAGAGAATTGATGGCATCATCAAAATTCTTGCAGAATTCAGTCAGGCATGACACAATGATTTCTTCAAGTGTTTGGTTGATATTGTGTTGAAAACACTGCTGTACAAAGTTCTAAGTTTGAAGCAGTTTATTGCTGAGGACAGCAATGTTTAAATCTGGGAATTGTTTGATATGCTCCCAGCATATATACTTTTATAGATCAAAAACAGCAGGAAATCAGATCTAAAACTGTGTATAAAAGTGTATATGTGGTGAAATTATTGAATAAAATTGTCAGACACTCTCTCACTCAAATTCTTCATGTTTACAGGAGGAAAATAACAAATAAAGGAGTAAGAAGAAGAATCAGACAGAAGCCCCACGCTCCAAGCGTAGGAACCCACGCTTGAAGCGTGGGAAGGGACTTCAGAACAGTGAGTCCACGCTTCAAGCGTGGAACTCCACGCTTGAAGCGTGGAGAAAACAAAAATGGCAGAAGCTCCACGCTTGGAGCGTGGATCCTGCGCTCCAAGCGTGGGATTGAGAGAGATAGCTGTCAGTTGCGAGAAAAAGAGGATTTCAGATTATAAAAAGGGCATGAGGCAACCCTAGAAGGACATCTTGATATTCTGAAGAACGGAGGTCATTCGGAGGCAGAAGCTCTGAAGAGAGATCTCTTCTTCTACCTTTCTGTAGTTCTTTTAGTTTTTGTTTTCAATTGAATATTTGATTCTAGCCATGACTATGGTTGGCTAGAACCTCTTTGCTGTAGTTAGGGTCACGAACCCTTGTGAACCCCTGATACAATGGATTGAGTTTTTATGAATATATTTATCTTTGGAATTTCGTTCTATTCTGTTCGTATTGTTATTGTTATTATTAGATCCGATCAATCTAGTAAGTAATAATAAATCTGAGGATTAGGGCCAACAAGAGGGATCTGAGGATTAAGTAAATCTTCAACATTAGTTTAAAAATTTCATACACTAGTCATAATCGCAACTTCTTTTTTATTTTTTTAATATAAAAACCATAATAGCCTATTTAAGGTGAACGAACTCATATACTTGATAAGAATTAAATCCGAATTTTCCTCTCCAACTACTCGGTCCGTGCTGTGTTGTCAAATGTGTATAATCACAACTTCTTTTTACATCTTGAAAAATCATAATAAAAAAAAACTAGTTTTGCTAGCTGTGATATTGATGGTAATTTCTTGCAAAGGATCAAAATGAACAAAGATAAATACATGGAAAATTGGCAAATATAAAAAGTTTCCATGAATGCCAACCGAAACATTTCCCCTTTTTCCCATTTCTTATCCATGACACATATATAAAGAAGGGGTGAAGGCCTTTGGATGAACCTTATCTTACAATGTTGATGGTATTACATCTCAACAACCTTAACCCCAAAATTTTCTGGACATCCTTAGATAACAGTTAACATATTGTTTAAGGGTTTTATTTTTCTCATGTTACATGAGACAAATTGTCTCATGCAACAAGAGAAAAAGTGGAACCCACTAAAAAAAGAAGAGATAAAATAAAAAATAGATCCCACCCACTTTTTTGTGTGTTGCATGAGACAAATTGTCTCATGCAACATGAGAAAAATAAAACCCATTGTTTAATTAGGTAATTGCTTTTAAAATAGGATTTTATAATTTTCATTTAACATGAGAATTTGAATTTTCCTACACACCCTTCGTTTTTCGTGCCAACATGGGTCCTACACATAATTTTTTCTAAGATACGGGTCCCACATGCTTTTTGCCTCTACAACATGAGAATTCAATTCTCATGTTGAATGAGAAATATAAAACCCATTAACTAACTTATCTGATAATAGTTAACATTTTCTTATTAAGATTCTAGTTGTTACAATTAGTGAATCTTGTTTTATTCAGTTTTCCTAACTCTGATCTGGGACAGTCCCAAAGACCATATTTCAATATGTTTTGAGGCATTAGTAGTAACACTGTTTAAAGCAGAAGAAAAGTCCTTTAGGCATGTCTTCCATATTGGCTTTAGGGGTTTCTCCAGAGTCATCTCTTCTAGCCATTAATGCACTTGTACCAGGAGACTCTGGTGGCAATACAGCATTCTCAGATGAAGCCATCCGCAGAGGAACAACTGGCTCTGGTGGTGAAATTGTAGAGAGATATCGAAGGAGCATCTGTATGATTTGACTAAAATTTGGTCGATCATTTGGATCCTCTTTCCAACATGAAGTTACAATATGAGCTAAATCCTCAGGAAGGTCTTCAGCACTGGGCCTTGTATTCTGAAATAATTAAATATTTGTGTCATGAATCCTAAGTCAAATCCAAGAATAACAGCACCATCTTCAGTGGTAAGCACAAGTAATATTATGATTATAGTCAGATAAAGATCAGAGATGAATGAGAATAAAGACTAGAGAATTATAATAACCCAATGACAACTTATGAGGTAAAGTTATCCATGAGGTATCAAGTATCTGAAATGTCACAATTAAACTAGACCCAGTAGTGGTAGAGCATTTCTCCCCAGAAAAAAAAATGAAGGGGGTCCTTTTCTGAAGTCGGATCATCAAAATGTTGCGAGTAAAGTCCCTTTTGGGTCCCTAACAAAAAACACGGTTCTCACTTTAGTTCCTTACAAAACAAAATTAATCGGCTGGTCACTATAAAATTCAAAGTAGACTTATTTTAGTCCTTTTGAGGGATTAATGTAAGTCTTTTTTGAATTTGTGAGGGACCACGATTTTAACTAAATGGGTCCACTCTGAATTTCTTAGGAACCTCTAGACTAATTTTTTTTGTAAGAGACTAAAATGAGGACCGTGTTTTTTGTTAGGGACCTAAAAGGGACTTTACTCAAATGTTGCATATTTGGACACTGATCATATTTAAATAGAAACTCTAGCACTTGCAACTTTTAAGGGAAATTCTCAATTTTTTTACTATGATAAATATAATATATAATATGGCAAGCAGAAGTAGCAGTCCGAATTCAAAGGTTAAATATGTTTACATAAGTGTCAAGAAGTGATCAACCCTTCCAAAATGAGACTTTACATTGTAACTACTCTACTATCGGAATGAGGTTAGTTAGTGGCCATAAATTGTGCAAGTATGATCACATTAAGCAGAATTAACTATCAAGTAAACATCAGATTGTCATTTACCTTAAAAGCAGCTGCATATGCTGCTTGTAGATTAGACATGCCTTCAAAGGGCAACTTATTATGGATGAGCTCCCACAACACAATTGCAAAGCTGTAGGCATCCACCTTACGGTTGTAATGCTTCTTCTCACCTTGTCTTAGAGTAACAGTGTTGTAAAGCTGCCACCAAACACGAAAGTAATGATAAATTACTTAATATGGCACAACCCATCTAGGAAATCAATAAATGTTCAAAGTTTTGGCAATTAGGAAGTACTTCTGGAGCCATCCAACGATATGTTCCCGTTTCAGCAGTCATCATCTCTGTTAAGGACTCTTCTCTGGCTAGACCAAAATCAGCAAGTTTAACTGTCTTATGATCTGCTGTCATTTACCTTAAAAGCAACATAGCAACCTCTCGGGCAAACCGAGCCTCTCTCTTTGAAATCTCTTCTGGGGTTTCTCCCATGTTAATAATCTTAACAGCAACATTCTGATTTTTATATCTGCAATCAGAAAATCCAACAAGAACAACTCAACATGTCAGCAAATACTCTTATCTAATGGATGTAGAATGTGTATTCGTCCAAACAGATTAGTCCAAACCGTGACTCTGAAATTTGATATAAATCTAAATGAAAGTGCTCCTTAGAAATCAAAACAAACTTTGAGCTAAATCTTATAAAAAAAATTATAACTTTTTAGGCTTTTTGACCATTGTTGCCCTTATGTAATAATTAATTACCAAATTGACCTTGACTATAAACTATTTCAAAAATTTAACCTCTCCAGAAAAGATAACACCAATCTGCCCCTGTTTGACCAAGCCTACCCGGGTACCCCCTTCCCTACCCGGGTAGATTTTGAAATTTTCTATCTACCCGGGTAGGGAGGGGGGTACCCGGGTATATTTCTTGAATCTGGAAAATGTTTGAATTATTTACCCGGGTAGGGAGGCGGGTACCCGGGTAAATAATCCAGATTGAAAAACGAGCAGGGATGGTGCCATGCCAGCTGAAGAACAACAACTCCAAATTGAAAATGCCAAACTCAAAGTTGAGATTTGTGTCCACAAAA
Organism: Gastrolobium villosum; assembly: GCA_032173675.1. NCBI lineage: Eukaryota > Viridiplantae > Streptophyta > Magnoliopsida > Fabales > Fabaceae > Gastrolobium > Gastrolobium villosum. The sequence continues at coordinate 55,915 of JAVKPL010013020.1, read as the reverse complement.
CTCAAAAACATAGGTTATAATTACTTTTCTGATTTTCTTTATATATAAAATCCAGATTGAAAATTACACTCTTAGAACATTTGTTGGTATAGAAATATACCCGGGTACGCAATTGTCGCTGTCTTCAGTGCCTGCCTCAGAAGTTGCGGTCTTCGGTCATCAAAGCTCAATGTCACGTGAAACGTTAACATTAAAAGTAAAACAAAACCAAATCTTGACCTATTATACAGAGCAACTTAACAAAAAAGAGGTCTCAAGAATAAGATAGTTTGATCGTTGTTGTAGAGAGAAATGGCTGGTAATGCAAATAGGAGATTGGGCGTGGCTGTGGATTTCTCACCATGCAGCATCAAAGCACTAAAATGGACGGTGGATAATGTTGTCAAAGAAGGGGATCACCTCATTCTTGTTATCATTCGCACCTCAGAATACTACGAGCACGGCGAGATGCAGCTCTGGGAAGCCACCGACTCACGTTAGTAATCTCTGTTACCATGCTTCTATACGTGTTGCAATTCATGTACCCGAAATATATATAGGAGCTTATAGAACAAAAAATTCAATTCGGAGTTGTTGTTCTTCAGTTAGCATGGCACCATCTCTGCTTGTTTTTCAATCTGGATTATTTACCCGGGTACCCGTCTCCCTACCCGGGTAAATAATTCAAACATTTTCCCAGATTCAAGAAATATACCCGGGTAGATAAATTTTTTCAAAATCTACCCGGGTAGGGAAGGGGGTACCCGGGTAGGCTTGGTCAAACAGGGGCAGGTTTTCATGATGTTAAATTTTTGTGTTATGTTTTCCGTTGTACACCGGTATTGTTAACATTGATTATGATATTAAGCGCAGATACAATCACAGTGATTAGATTAATTTTTGAAATAGTTTGCAAGGTCATTTTTGCTTGTAACATCATTCATCTTTCTTTTTATTCAATTCATTTAAACTCACCATCTTACTCTTTTTCACCCTTTTACCAAGTTATAGTCCTTTACGCAATTTGTCTACATTTTTGCGTGGTTTCAAACCACGCACCAATTATAGTCCTTTACGTTACCCATCGAGTTAAGTCCCTTTCTTTTAGTCTAGAAAAACCTGAATTTTCAAAATTTACACTGTGGTAATCGATTATCAGTGGGTGGTAATCGATTACCACCTGTCAAAAATGAGGCAGTAGCCAATTTTCTCAATCCTCTATTCTGGTAATCGATTACCAACCTTGGGTAATCGATTACCTCACATGGTAATCGATTACCAAAGGCCAGTAATCGATTACCAGTGAAGACAGTAGCCAATTTTTCATCCCCTGTTGCATGGTAATCGATTACCATGCCTTGGGTAATCGATTACTATGCAACAAAATGACAGATTACAGCATTTTAAGCCCCAAAAAGGTTGTGTAATCCATCCCTAACCCCTTGGTACTCCACATAACACATAATCATGTCCTAATGTAGGCTCTAGGCCCTTCCATCCTGCATTTTCCTTAAAACATGCATCATTTACAAAGTCCTCAAATAATGGCCATTTACATACAAATATGGACCATTTTTACAACATGAATAATAAGACTTCAAGGCTATGAATGTGGCAATGGACAAGTCCCATGCTCACTCAAAATATACAGTTATCCATGCCATGAATAATGAAACATAAACAAGACTTAGCATATAATCATGAACACTAACAAAAGCATGGAAATAACATCATGCAATATGTTCATGACCTAAGTCTCAAAATACTAATGGTATGCTATGTGCACTCCATAACTCCTCCAAAATGTCATGCAATCCCAATGCACCGCATGCCAACCCAATGTCCACTACACGGGCTTCTTGCCCGATGCTCCTCCCGGCTCATAGTGACCTGAAATGTGGTCCCCCAAACATGGGGTGAGATATACGGATATATCTCAGTAAACCAATGGAGCTAGAGGCTCTCTCCACTCCATGGCTCACTAAAATGTATAAATATGACATAATGGAATATGCAAGTAAAACAATATCACCATCCACCTGGAGACACCCAAGAACATCCACTCATGGATTCATGTTCAAGGACTCCATCATATAACTCCCGAGACAGTCCTGGCGCCTCTCCCATGGTTGAGAAGACTCCATGGCAATACCCAACCGGAACTCCTCATGAGCCCTATCCGGCGGACGTCCCACGTTTGGATCATCCTGGCGCCGCTCCCAGAGTCGACTCCACGGCAAAACCCGACTGGCATTCTCACAAGGACGAATCCAGCGGATGTCCAAACTCCACACGTCAACTGGCCAGTGACCAAACAATTTTCACAAAAGTACAAGCAATATGCATACAAGCACACAATCACACCATGTCATAACCACATCATCCAACCACTACCTTCCACTAGGTGTGGTGGAGCACACTAGGGATTAAACCCAAGTTCCAAGAGTTTACCTCAATACGAGCAATCCGTTCCAAACGTATGCTCCAATTCAGCTTTTCACAATTACGTCCGTGTGAGGCACCCTACAACAATCATCAAATCCAAATTACACCAAAACTCATTTTTCATGAAATTTCCTCAAATTCGCCTAAGTTAAAAACCTATATTTTTCACCAAAAATTAACATAGCATTTCTAGCTTACAAACATGATTCTAAGGCCTTTTCATCTAATAGCATTTTTCCATTTGGGCTCTCTATCATCACACATCTAAAATCAAAGGTTTGAACACAAATTTCTAGATCTATGAATTCAACCATAAAAATACCACAAATATACTCACAATGTGTTGTATGATCACCACCAATGCTTCACTAAACCATTTGAAGATCAAAACTCCAAGAAAACTCCAAAAACTCAAGTGGGTCGAATCTGATTTTGCTCAAAACGCGGCCAAGGAGATGGATTCAAGGCTTCTAAGTGTTACCAATGGCTTTGGAAGGTTGTTTACAATAGATTTCAACACCAAAATCAAGCGATTCGGTGAAGAAATGAAGAAATGGGAAGATGAGGAGAAATGGTGGTGTTTTGGCTTCTCCACACTGTGTGTGCGCGCAGGAACAAGGAAAAAGGAAAGGAAAGGAAGAAGAAAAGGAGGTGGGGCCAAGTGACTTCGGTCACACGGGTCCCACACGCGATCTAACTTTAACTCCAATAAAAATTCCGATCATAAATTCTTAGTCTACATATTTTTCCAGTCCATGACATATTTTTATTTCTCCAAAATATTGATAAAAATTTCACACCTATCGGTACACTCACATCACAGTATTTTAACACTTAAAAATCACTATTCATCAATTTTTCCCAAATTTGCCTATTCACTCAATTTTCCGCCCTGATTCCATTTCCAGTATTACTTTTGTCATATGAAATCTCTAACTCAGTATTTTTGCCTCATAACACACGGTTGGCAAATTACCATTTTGCCCTTTTTGCCCATTTTGGCCATAATCCTTGGATTTTCACTAATCCACCAATTTTCCTTTCACAATATAATATTAAAATTCACATTTAAACATATGAGGTGTTATATTCACCCCACCTTTTTGAAATTTTGTCCGCAAAATTAAATCATACCTGCTCGCTAACTCAGGATACAGCCGGAGAATCTCGTCCTCCCGCTCCCAAGTAGCCTCCTCAGGTGTGCGGCCTTCCCACTGAATCTTCAGCATGGGAATCACTTTACTTCTCAATCGCTTTTCACTGCGATCCAATACTGCAATAGGACCAATGGGAGTCTTCAAGTTCTCCCTGATTTCAATATTATCTGGCATCACAACATGTGACTCATCCGGAACATAACGTCGCAACTGCGACACATGAAAAACATCATGTAAATTAGATAACTGCGGGGGTAAGGCAAGCTGATAAGCCACCAATCCTACTCTTTTCATAATCTGATACGGCCCAATGAACCGTGGACTCAGCTTCCTCACACCCAACGCACGGCCAACACCTGTGACCGGAGATAACCGTACAAAAACGTGGTCACCTTCTTCAAATTCCAGTGGTCTATGCTTATTGTCATAGTAGCTTTTCTGCCGATTCTGTGCCTGTTTCAGTTTCTCTCTGATCATTTCAATTTGCACCGTTGTTTCCTGCACAAAATCCGGGCCAAATCTTTCTTTATCGCCTACCTCAGTCCAACAAGTGGGCGTACGACACCTCCTGCCATACAAAACCTCATATGGTGCCATACCCAGACTGGAATGAAAACTGTTATTATAAGAAAATTCCACCAATGGCAAGTACTTATCCCAAGCATTACCCTGTTCCAATGTGCAAGCTCTCAGCATATCCTCAAGTGTCTGTATGGTCCTCTCAGTCTGACCATCAGTCTGCGGGTGATAAGCAGTGCTCAGTCGAAGCTGAGTGCCAAAAGCCTGCTGCAAAGCTCCCCAAAATCGCGAAGTAAACTTCGGGTCCCGATCACTCACAATGCTAATCGGTATCCCTGTGGAGTCTAACAATCTCCTTTACATACAGTGTAGCCAACTTCTCTGTGGTGTAATCTACTCGTACTGGTAGAAAATGTGCAGACTTCGTAAGTCGGTCCACAATAACCCAAATTGAATCATAACCAGCTTGAGTTCGCGGCAATCCAACAACAAAATCCATAGAAATACTTTCCCATTTCCATTCAGGTATATCCAGCGGCTGAAGTAATCCAGCAGGTTTCTGATGCTCTATTTTCACTTTCTGACAAACCAAGCACTTAGACACGTACTCGGCAACATCCCTTTTCATCCCAGGCCACCAGAACTTAACTTTCAAATCTTGGTACATTTTTGTGGCACCTGGGTGGATAGCATATTGACCCTTATGGGCCTCAGTCATAACTTCCTCAGCAAGTTCCTTGGGCACAACAATCCTGCCCTGATATAATAACAATCCCTGTTCATTAACAGATATGCCACTCTGGCCTTTCAAATATTTTATACTTTCATTGCGAATCTGAGTCTCTTTAATTTTCTCGTGCAGCTCGTTCTCAATCCGAATCAACTCCATATCACACATTCTCCCAGCAAAGAAATCCGTTATCTTCATGTCACGAAATTGTTCAATCACTTCATTGTCCCACATCATCATATGAGATAAATTGACAGACTTCCTGCTCAATGCATCTGCCACAACATTGGCCTTTCCCGGGTGGTATTTCAGCTCAAAGTCATAATATTTTAAAAATTCAACCCATCTACGCTGCCTCATATTCAGCTCTTTCTGATCAAACAAATATTTCAAGCTTTTATGGTCGCTGAACACAGCAAATTTCATCCCATACAGAAAGTGCCTCCAAATTTTCAAGGCAAACACAATCGCAGCCAATTCCAAGTCGTGCGTCGGATAATTTTCTTCATGCGGCCTTAACTGCCTAGACGCATAAGCAATCACTTTTCCTTCCTGCATCAGCACGCTCCCTAAACCTTTCTTAGAAGCATCACAATATAATACAAACTCACCCTCCGGATCAGGTAAAGTTAACATCGGAGCAGTGGTCAACTTCTCTTTCAGTAGCAGAAAACAGTCCTCACATTCCTGGGTCCACACAAAAGGAGTATCCTTTCGTGTCAATCGAGTCAACGGTAGAACCATTGCAGAAAATCCCTGTATAAATCGGCGATAATAGCCAGCAAGCCCCAGAAAACTTCTAATTTCAGTCACGGTCTTAGGTCGTTCCCAGTCACTCACCGCTTCAATCTTGCTTGGATCCACTGCAACACCACTTGCAGAAATAACATGACCCAAAAATTGCACCTCAGACAACCAGAATTCACACTTAGACGGTTTAGCATACAGTTTCTTGTCTTTCAACACCTGCAACACTGTCCTCAAATGGTCGACGTGCTCCTCCTTACTCTTAGAGTAGATCAAAATGTCATCAATAAATACAATCACGAACTGGTCCAAATACGGTTTAAAGATGCGGTTCATATAGTCCATGAACACCGCCGGGGCATTAGTAAGCCCAAAAGGAATCACTTGATACTCAAAATGTCCATATCTGGATCGGAAAGCTGTTTTAGGTACATCCTCCGGTTTAACCCGAATCTGGTGATATCCGGACCGGAGATCAATCTTTGAAAATACACAGGCATCCCTCAACTGATCTAATAAATCATCAATACGCGGTAATGGGTACCGGTTCTTAATAGTCACTTTATTCAACTGTCGGTAGTCAGTGCACAATCTCATGCTACCATCCTTTTTCTTTACAAATATAACCGGTGCTCCCCACGGAGACACACTCGGCCTAATAAAATTCTTCGCAGATAATTCTTCAATGTGTTTCTTCAACTCAGCCAACTCAAGTTGCAACATCCGGTATGGAGCCAAGGAGATCGGCCCCACACCAGGCAATAAATCAATCGAGAATTCAATCTCTCTCTCAGGTGGGAATTCCGGTATCTCATCCGGAAATACATCCTCAAACTCATTAACAACTGGTATAGCAGAAATCTCCTCCTTTTTATCACCCACCAATCCGCCCAACAAGACATAACCCAAATCTCCAGCCTTCAAGGCCTTCACAGTTTGACTTACAGACAAATACAGAGACGGACAACCAGACGGCCTCTCGTGAGATAACAACAACCTCTTTCCGTAGCAATCAATCATTGCGCAGTTCCGAGACAACCAATCCATCCCCAAAATTAAATTGACAGAGGCCAGGGGTAAGATAATTAAATCAATGGTATAACCCCTGCCTAAATAGGTGAACTTCACCTCTTCACATATCCAAGACGATTCACTAACCTCTCCTGTAGCGGTAGTAATACGCATCGGAGGAACCATCCGTGTTACCTTTAAGTCCAACGCCTTAGCCACATAGTCCGCCACAAAAGAATGTGTTGCTCCAGAATCAAATAATACAGACAAATCAACATTAGATAAGAAAATTATACCTTTAACCAAATTCGGAGCCTTTTCAGTACGTTGTGCATTAGTAGTATAAACTCGTCCCACAGTAGGAACAACAGCAATAGGAGTAGCAGTAGTAGTAGCTGGCGGCAAGGCCTGCAGATTCGCAGCCTGCCCCGAAGAAGATGGACAATTTCTCGCAAAGTGGCCACTCTGACCACATCTAAAACAGTTCGACGAACCCGCACCACATACACCTCTGTGGTATTTCCCACACTTCCCACATTGTGGGGTAAAATATCTGTTCGAAGCACCACCACCACCAGTATTTCCACCCCTCTTGAATTGACCAGGAGGCTGCCTCACCTGCAACCCCCTACCTCTATTATTATTATTGAAACCTCCTCTGTTAGCATTACCAGAAGGACCAGGTGTCCTCTTAACATCTTGCTCTTTTGCCGACTCAGATTTCGGATACCTTCCATAAACAGTCTCGACCCTCTTACATTGGGTCACCAAATCAGCAAAGTTCCTCACCGTAGTGTTTGACATCCTTTTAGCAATCTTCTCACTCAGCCCTCTTTGAAATTTAGCTGACAAGAATTCCGGAGTAGGTAGAGTACCTCCATAGTTTGCAAATTTCATAAGCTCATTAAATTTTGCCACATAGGCATCCACAGTCATGACTCCCTGTACCAAGTTATCAAATTCACCTTGCTTTGCCTCCCGAACATCGCGGGGAAAATATTCTTCATGAAACAGACCTTCGAACAAAGTCCAAGTAAGAACCTCACCCTGAATAACAAATGGGCGAGACACATTGTCCCACCACTCCTGGGCATCACCCTCCAGCATATAGACCGAATACAATAACTTTTGTAGATCTTGGCATCTCATAACTTGAAAAATCTTATCCATACCCCTCAACCAAGCAGTAACCTCCTTTGGGTCCCTTGACCCCAGAAATGCGGGTGGCTTATGTTTCCTAAAAGATATGAGCCTACGCTCATCGTCAGCATTATCAAGCACCTGCCCAGCAGCCCCAGTAGATTGGGCAACAGATGATGGATCAGGAACATAGCTAGGGTCAGTAGTAGTATGATGACTAGCCTCACCAGTGTGGTGACTAGCCCCACTCTCCCCCTGTTGAGGAGTAACAGATGGCGTCGGTGTAGGAGTCACCGTAGCCGTATGTGGAGGTGAATTATCCCTCCTAGGACGACCTCTATCCGCCCTCATCTCAGCCATAAAGGCCTGCATCATATCCTGATCAGTCTTCAATAGGTTCTCAGTCATATTTCTATTTGCAGCCGTTTCCGCCTGCAGAGCATTCAGTACTGCAGTGACCGGATCCGGTGGCAAAGGACCTGCACCACGTGCCCCACGGCGACCTCGTGCCCTACTCATGATATCTGTACAGGTAACACAAAGGAATGAGTTGATCAGACCCACACTGAGGAATCACATATACATTAATCATAAATAGTTCACAGATAGCTATGACACACAAGATACAACATACACAAACAATCAGAGTTCCCTAAACAAAACTGCTCTGATACCATAAAATGTAACAGCCCGTTGTACACCGGTATTGTTAACATTGATTATGATATTAAGCGCAGTTACAATCACAGTGATTAGATTAATTAAATTACGGGCAAATTTTTCTTTTAACATATTCCTTTTCTTACATCAATACATTTTCCGTAATCAATTAAAACAACACTATAATTGTAAAAGCAATTTGCGGAAGCATACATTTTTGCTAACATCATTCATCTTTCTTTTTTATTCAATTCATTTAAACTCACCATCTTACTCTCACCCTTTTACCAAGTTATAGTCCTTTACGTTGTCTACGCGTGGTTTCAAACCACGCACCAATTGGAGTTCTACCCATCGAGTTAAGTCCCTTTCTTTTAGTCTAGAAAAACCTGAATTTTCAAAATTTACACTGTGGTAATCAATTACCAGTGGGTGGTAATCGATTACCACCTGTCAAAAATGAGGCAGTAGCCAATTTTCTCAATCCTCTGTTCTGGTAATCGATTACCAACCTTGGGTAATCGATTACCTCACATGGTAATCGATTACCAAAGGCCAGTAATCGATTACCAGTGAAGACAGTAGCCAATTTTTCGTCCCCTGTTGCATGGTAATCGATTACCATGCCTTGGGTAATCGATTACTATGCAGCAAAATGACAGATTACAGCATTTTAAGCCCCAAAAAGGTTGTGTAATCCATCCCTAAGCCCTTGGTACTCCACATAACACATAATCATGTCCTAATGTAGGCTCTAGGCCCTTCCATCCTGCATTTTCCTTAAAACATGCATCATTTACAAAGTCCTCAAATAATGGCCATTTACATACAAATATGGACCATTTTTACAACATGAATACTAAGACTTCAAGGCTATGAATGTGGCAATGGACAAGTCCCATGCTCACTCAAAATATACAGTTATCCATGCCATGAATAATGAAACATAAACAAGACTTAGCATATAATCATGAACACTAACAAAAGCATGGAAATAACATCATGCAATATGTTCATGACCTAAGTCTCAAAATACTAATGGTATGCTATGTGCACTCCATAACTCCTCCAAAATGTCATGCAATCCCAGTGCACCGCATGCCAACCCAATGTCCACTACACGGGCTTCTTGCCCGAAGCTCCTCCCGGCTCATAGTGACTTGAAATGTGGTCCCCCAAACACGGGGTGAGATATACGGATATATCTCAGTAAACCAATGGAGCTAGAGGCTCTCTCCACTCCATGGCTCACTAAAATGTATAAATATGACATAATGGAATATGCAAGTAAAACAATATCACCATCCACCTGGAGACACCCAAGAACATCCACTCATGGATTCATGTTCAAGGACTCCATCATATAACTCCCGAGACAGTCCTGGCGCCTCTCCCATGGTTGAGAAGACTCCATGGCAATACCCAACCGGAACTCCTCATGAGCCCTATCCGGCGGACGTCCCACGTTTGGATCATCCTGGCGCCGCTCCCAGAGTCGACTCCACGGCAAAACCCGACTGGCATTCTCACAAGGACGAATCCAGCGGATGTCCAAACTCCACACGTCAACTGGCCAGTGACCAAACAATTTTCACAAAAGTACAAGCAATATGCATACAAGCACACAATCACACCATGTCATAACCACATCATCCAACCACTACCTTCCACTAGGTGTGGTGGAGCACACTAGGGATTAAACCCAAGTTCCAAGAGTTTACCTCAATATGAGCAATCCGTTCCAAACGTATGCTCCAATTCAACTTTTCACAATTACGTCCGTGTGAGGCACCCTACAACAATCATCAAATCCAAATTACACCAAAACTCATTTTTCATGAAATTTCCTCAAATTCGCCTAAGTTAAAAACCTATATTTTTCACCAAAAATTAACATAGCATTTCTAGCTTACAAACATGATTCTAAGGCCTTTTCATCTAATAGCATTTTTCCATTTGGGCTCTCTATCATCACACATCTAAAATCAAAGGTTTGAACACAAATTTCTAGATCTATGAATTCAACCATAAAAATATCACAAATATACTCACAATGTGTTGTATGATCACCACCAATGCTTCACTAAACCATTTGAAGATCAAAACTCCAAGAAAACTCCAAAAACTCAAGTGGGTCGAATCTGATTTTGCTCAAAACGCGGCCAAGGAGATGGATTCAAGGCTTCTAAGTGTTACCAATGGCTTTGGAAGGTTGTTTACAATAGATTTCAACACCAAAATCAAGCGATTCGGTTAAGAAATGAAGAAATGGGAAGATGAGGAGAAATGGTGGTGTTTTGGCTTCTCCACACTGTGTGTGCGCGCAGGAACAAGGAAAAAGGAAAGGAAAGGAAGAAGAAAAGGAGGTGGGGCCAAGTGACTTCGGTCACACGGGTCCCATATGCGATCTAACTTTAACTCCAATAAAAATTCCGATCATAAATTCTTAGTCTACATATTTTTCCAGTCCATGACATATTTTTATTTCTCCAAAATATTGATAAAAATTTCACACCTATCGATACACTCACATCACAGTATTTTAACACTTAAAAATCACTATTCATCAATTTTTCCCAAATTTGCCTATACACTCAATTTTCCGCCCTGATTCCATTTCCAGTATTACTTTTGTCATATGAAATCTCTAACTCAGTATTTTTGCCTCATAACACACGGTTGGCAAATTACCATTTTGCCCTTTTGCCCATTTTGGCCATAATCCTTGGATTTTCACTAATCCACCAATTTTCCTTTCACAATATAATATTAAAATTCACATTTAAACATATGAGGTGTTATAGTAATTAATTATTACATAAGGGCTACAATGGTCAAAAAGATGAACTTTTTATGATAGAAGGATTCAATAACCAAAATTGATTCCAGAAAACAGAACCCAGAAAATTAAAATATAAACAAACACACAAATAATCTAGTTTGACTTACTTTCCTTCATAGACTTTGGCAAGAGCACCTTCCCCAATTTTTGGCCCAACAAATAGTTGTCTGTGATCCATAAACCACTCAGCTTCTAAATTGAACTCCTCAACCGAGTGAACCTCATTCCCAGATCTCTAAGAAATTCAAAATGGACCAATTTAGTTGAAATCGTGATCTCTCACCAATTCAAAAAAGACCCATATTAGTCCCACAAAAGGATTAAAATGAGTCCATTTTGAATTTCTTAGGAACCACGAATAGCCTTTTTATTTGCTAGGGATTAAAGCCGGCATCGTAAAATTTGCTGAGAATCGAAAAGGATATTTACTCTAAATGTAAAATCCCTTTTGGATCTCTAACAAAAAATATGATCCCCACTTTCATTCCTTAAAAAAAAGGTTAACTTTTGGTCCCTCTACGGTTCCAGTTCTTTGAAAATATGATCCCACAGAATTTTAATGAAGATCCAATTTAGTCCTTAAAAAAGGACTACTATGAATATTTTTTTTTATAAGCGATTAAAGTAAGGACCGTACTTTTTGTTAGGGACTCAAAAAGGGACTTTACTCTAACATTAATCTTGAGGCTAAGATAATAGTGAGAGAATCTACTTGACTGAATAATCGGGCCATATTGGGCTTTATACCTTCATGATTTTGTTTGGTCCAATTATTTGTTCAAGTATGCTTGTAAGACAACAAAGTCTAAAATACCACAATGGATTATGGTCTTACATTAACTGGGCTAGTCACTGTCCCAAGCCTCATCAGCCTCTTTTGCTGTTCTCCTCTTATGGATATCACTTTTGATCACATTACTATGTGAATTTGTGGTGTTGTCCAAATCATCCCCAGTGTCCCTCCTACTGTATCCATCAGCTTTTGATACTCTTGAGTCCTCCTCAGCATCTGAAAGCCACATCAAGTTTTCTGAATTGCTAAATATATCTATGGATCCAGAATCAATTCTGCTAATTGCTTATTGCCTCCCTCTCACACTCTTTGTTGCATCAAAGCTATTATGATATTGAGTAGAATCATCAACCTTACCCTCATGATCCCTCACAACTTTCTTTTTGTCTCTCTTTATTTGATACGCATACTCATCATCACTGCTGCTGCTCTTATAGTTATTATCACTGAACTGAATCTTGCAAGCATTGTAGCCATTTCTTTTATTTTTCCGTTGGGGAAGTTGTCACAACAAACTTGCACAGTCTCATGAAACTTCCAATGGAGATGCATATTTTGCACAACTCCTCCGAAGACTCCACAAACACCAACCAGAACATAGTTCTTATTCCTGAAGGCAATTTTTTTAAATGCCTGAAGCTGTTCAGGTGTTAAGAGCTCTGGATCATGCCGAGGAGGAGGCAGGTCTGGTAGCTCATACTTCTTGAGTTTTTGTAGTAGCAATGCCACTTTCTTCTTGGCCTGCAATATTTGGAAGGCAGACAAATAAGATTTAATCAAATGTTCATCTAACTAATACTACAACAAACATACAAAGCAAAAGAATCAACTGATATGAAATAATAACTTAAAGCTAATGGGGAATATTCAATTTCTACAATGAAGAAACAAGAAGAATCTCAAGCAGTACACACACTCTCTCTCTCTCTCTCACACACACACACACACACACACACACACACATCAACCCAATTTTCACTTCCTTATTCAACCCAATTTTCACTTCCTTATTGGGTCTCATAGTATTCAATCAATCAACAAACTATATCATAAATTTGAATGCATAAAACTCAGAAATGGTCTGTGGCATATGATGTATTCCCATTTTCAATAGGAGACATTCAATTGCAAAGAGTCTTTGTCCAAAGCTAATATAAGCTACTAAGATAACAATATATGAAAGTGAAAGTGAAAACATGGATTACAAAGTGAAGTCCAAAGTGTAATAGGAAGGTTTAGATAATATACTCTTCCGAGATTGTAAATGAGCCTCTCCTCCTCGGTCATAAGTTTCTTCTTCAATTTCTTAGCTCTTCGAATTTCCCTCAATGTTTTACCAGACTCTTTCTGCATTCTCCTTTCCACCTTGCTCCACATACTCCTTCCTTTCGATGTTGACATTTCCCGAGATAAGGATAATCCATTCAAAACATTCAAAGGCTTAACATAACAAGAAAAACTAACTTCATCGTATGCTGAGTCTTTAACAATGTTGTTCTGCTCCCATGTATGTCCTAAAGGTACAACATTTCTGACACAAAATAAATCAAAATCAATCCCATAATTCAAAGTCATAATAATAACAAGGCTTAGTGATTGTTGCTTAAAAATAAATAAATAAAAAAGTAGAAGAAGAAGTTGGAAGAGAGAGAGTAATAAAAGGGAGAAGCTTTGGTACGAAAGAGATGAGGGAGAGGGTGAATCAAGTAAAGGAATAAACTTTGAGGTGAAAGAGAAAATGGGGTTTAGGCATTTCTGAACGGAATCACTTTTTATTTTTTATTTCATGATTTGTAGAAAGAGGGAAAACACAAAACGTTACTTGAAGAGATTGGATTGAAGGTGAAGGAGAGAAGAGAGTGGCTTGAAGCAATGCCTCTAAAGATTTCTCGCACCAAACATTCTTCGTTTTTTGATTTCCTGGGTTTTCACAGTAACAAGCAAAAGGGCAAACAGAAACAAGGTTTTTGAAGGTTTTGCCAAACACGCCTCTAGTTGTTTTCTTTTATAATTCTTTTAATTACTAAAGTAAGGCTAATTTGCATATTATTACCAAAGTGTCGAGTTGGTGTTTTGACCCAAAATCAGAAAGAATTTACTGAATTAATGGAAAATTCAAGTATTTTATCAAAATAATATAATCTTATGTCTAACTGTGCATTCGCTTATGCAAAAATCGTGTATTTTTTTATAAGTGACTTGAATGCTTGATGTGTCTTCCTACATTATTTCGAGGGGAAAGATCTTCTTACTACTAAAACAGTTCACCACTTTTATAACCAATTTTATTAGCGTTGATTTTCGTCAATCTAACGGTTGTAATTTATTAAGAATTAATAATTAATTAAAAGTATAACCCAATAATTTTCAATAAATTACAACCGTTAGATTGACGAAAATCAACAGTGATAAGATTGGATGTAAAGGTGATAAACTTTTTTCGTGGTAAATAGATCCTTTCCCTTATTTTGATAAATTTTTTTTTAAAATTTTGCGCCTATTGGGATAATGGTTTCGAATTTTGCATCAAGATGGTCAAAAGGTCGTGTCAAGTTTGAGTTTTTTTTTTTTTTTTTTGCTTTGAAAATTTCCTTTAGATTTAATTATTAGTTTAATTTTTTAATTTTTTTTTAAACGGGTTGAGAGTCTACCAATTTTTTAAGTATCCATATGTTGATTATCTTTACCATCTCTTATAAAGTTTTTCACCCTCATTTTATAACTCTTTTCTAAATGACTTGAGCAATTATCACTCATAGATTCTTAAAGACAGAAGAAGGATCATAAAATATACGTATGGATCATTATCAAAAAATTTCAGATACACAAAATCCCTTAAAATGATAAGCATATAGAGGATACATGCTTCTTTTCTAGAAGAGATTATGCTAATAACATTATGGGAAAAAAATTTCCATTAAACTTTTATTCTAGCAGCTGAGACATAAAATAAGTTAGGGCCTACCATTTTATTTTCTCTCAAATATTTCACCTTTCTCTCACATATTTCACCTTTTTCTCTCTTCATTGTTGGGTCTGCTACAAGAAAGAAAGTAAAGAAAGTTCTGCTGCAACAACGGAAGTTTTATTCCTTAACATTATACTAGGTTTTTGGAAAGAAAAAAGAAACTTATAGAGTATTGATGGAGATAAGAACACACTAATTTTATTTCTATTTCAATATCTTCCATCTTATAAATAACAAGTTTCATTTTATAGACAAGGAAGTAGAACATAAATGTCAAATCTTACATCATAAGCAGACATAATAATGACACACCAACAATTACTTTTGACAAAATATTACAATCCAAGGCCCAAAAAGTAACCTTTTTGACAAAACACTACCATTATAGTTAAAATCTCGATTTATCACTATGATTTTACGTTTTTACGATTTTCTCCATCAAAACGATTTTACTAATATTGCAAATACTTTTACGTGTTGGCGATTTTTTATGATTTTTTTACATTAGTAATTTGCGTTTTATGATTTTTTAATCCGGTTTCAATTTTACTTAAGATCTTGATTTTGACAACATTGAACACTGCAATCCAAAACAATAAAGTAACTTTGACTTTAGCACGCTACAATCCAAATCATTAAAGTAGCTTTGTCTAAAGTGACTTTTCTAAAAATGACTTTTTTTTTTAAAATGATTGTGAGGATTGATTACGTGGGTGTCAGATTGAGCTCTCTCCTTTGTTCAGAATTAAGATTGCCATAAAAAGTACCATACTAAGACTGATTAGCTTTTATCTTTTCATGTATGATCTCATTCATGACCTATGCATTAGGGTATTGAGAATCTTCAAAATAAGAATTGAACCCTCGATATAACACCTCGGAAAATTAGATGTAAATTTATTTGATGAAATATGGGTTTATAAGGGAAGGATTAGCGAAAATCAGATAATTATGGCCAAAATGGGCAAAAAGGGCAAAATGGTAATTTGCCAAGAACGTAAACCGAGGCATGAAAAATGGAGTTAGAGATTTAATATGACAAAAATAATGCTGGAAATGGAATCAGGGCGGAAAATTGAGTGAATAGGCAAATTTGGGAAAAATTGATGAATAGTGATTTTCTAAGTGTTAAATACTGCGGTACGAGTGTACCGATAAGTGTGAAAATTTTATCAATATTTTGAGGAAAGAAAAATATGTCATGGACTGGAAAAATATGTAGATTAAGAATATATGATCAGAATTTTTATCGGAGTGAAAGTTAGATCGCGTGTGGGACCCGTGTGACCGAAGTCACTTGGCCCCCACCCCTTTTTCTTCTTTCTTTCCTTCCTTCTTTCCTCTTTATCCCGTGCGCCCCTGCAAGTGTGGAACCAAACCCACCATTTCTCTCTTCTCTCACTAATTCTTCATTTCTTCACCAAATCCTTTGATTTTGGTGTTGAAATCTATTGTAAACAACCTTCTAGATCCATTGGCAACACTTAGAAGCCATGAAACCATCTCCTTGGCTGCGTTTTTGGGCAAAACAGATCCGACCCACTTGGGTTTTTGGAGTTTTCTTGGAGTTTTGATCTTCTAATGGTTTAGTGAAGCCTTGGTGGTGATCATACAACACATTGTGAGTATATTTGTGGTATTTTTATGGTTGAATTCATAGATCTAGAAATTTGTGTTCAAACCTTTGATTTTAGATGTGTAATGATAGAGAGCCCAAATGGAAAAATGCTATTAGATGAAAAGGCCTTAGAATGATGCATGAAAGCTAGAAATGCTATGATAAATTTTGGTGAAAAAGTTGGAATTTTAACTTAGGAAAATTTGTGAAGATTTCATGAAAAGGTGGTATGTGGTGTAATTGGATAATTGAATGGTGGACCATTGGTATAGAGTGATAACATGATGATAAGATTAGTGTGTGTGTTAAAATGGAATTGAAAACTTTGAAGAACCAACCTTGAGGGATTCGAACCATAGAGGTGTTTGGAGGAAAAATGATGTAAAAGTTGTGTAGTTGGGATTGTATGATATAAAATGATGTTTAATTGGATGATGGTATAGTGTGATATAGTGGAATGAGAAGAAATAATGTGTGATTCATGATATAATTGGTAATTCGATCTATAAAAGAGATGGAAGTAAAATGAATGAGTATTTGAGATTTAATGTTGATTTGGAAATGGATTGATAACCATGTTGTGGATTATCTAGGTTGCCTCTTTTGGACGCTTTGGACGCGGGTAAGCTTGGAGCTTACGTTTGGAGCATGGGCTCGGTATTGAGGTAACCTTTGGAACTGGGGTTTAGCCCTTGTGTGCTCCACCACACCTAGTGGAAGGTTGTGGTTGGATTATGTGATTATGGCATTGTGTGATTGTGTGCTTGTATGCATATTGCTTGTATTCTTGTGAAAATTGTTTGGTCACTGGCCAGTTGACGTGTGGAGTTTGGACATCCGCTGGATCATTTCGTGACGGAATGCCAGTTGGAATGTGCCATGGAGTCGACTCTGGGAGCGACGCCAGGATGATCCAAACGGGGACGTCCGCCGGATAGGGCTCATGAGGAGTTCCGGTTGGGTATTGCCATGGAGTCTTCTCAACCATGGGAGAGGCGCCAGGACTGTCTCAGGAGTTATATGATGGAGTCCTTGAACATGAATCCATGAGTGGATGTTCTTGGGTTGTCTCCAGTTGGTGGGTGATATTGCATTGCTTGCATATTGTATGATGTTATATTTGCACATTGAGTGAGCCATGGGATGGAGAAACCTCCAGGGCCCTTGGTTTACTGAGATATATTTATATATCTCACCCCGTGTTGTGGGGCATCATTTCAGGTTAGGTTGAGCCTGGAAAAGTGGAGCATGAGGTGCATATTGGAGGCACCATGTGATGAGCATTGGATAGGGACACATCTTGCATATGTTTTATGCTTTAGACTTAGGCCATGAACTTGTGCATGTTGAAAATGCCATGTTTGTATGTTCATGACTACTTGTTAAGTCTTTCCAATTGATGTATATGTATGACCTTGGAAATTATTGTATATTTGAGTGAGCATGGGACTTGTCCATTGCCACATTCATTGTATTAGAAGCCTTGGTGAATATGTTGTAAAATGGACCATAATTGTTGTAAAATGGCCATTGGATTAAAGACTTGTAAATGATGTTTTAATGAATGGAAATGCATGTTTGAGGGGCTTAATTCCTAAATTAGAGTATGTTTAAGTGTTGTGTGGAGTACTAAGATGTTAGGGATGGATTACACAACCCTTCTTGGGCTTAAAATGCTGTAATCTGTCACTTTTACTGCATAGTAATCGATTACCCAAGCATGGTAATCGATTACCATGCAACAGGGGACGAAATTTGGCTACTGTCTTCACTGGTAATCGATTACTGAGGCTTGGTAATCGATTACCATGTGAGGTAATCGATTACCCAAAGTTGGTAATCGATTACCAGAACAGAGGATGTGAAAAATTGGCTACTGCCTCATTTTTGACAGGTGGTAATCGATTACCACCCACTGGTAATCGATTACCACAGTGTAAATTTTGAAAATTTAAGTTTTTCTAGACTAAAAGAAAGGGGTTTAACTTGATGGGTAGAACTCCACATGGTACGTGGTTTGAAACCACGCGTAACTAATGTAAAGGGGTAGAACTTGGTAAGATATGAGCTTAAGTTGATGGGTTTAAATGAGTTGAATAAAAAGAAAGAGTAGTGGTGTTGTTAAGCTGAATGCTTCCGCATTTTGCATTTACAATTATAGTGTTGTTTTAATTGATTACGGAATAGGTTATGGTTATAAAAAGGAATATGATAAAAGGAAAAAGTTTGCCCGTAATTTAATTAACCCAATTACTGTGATTGTAACTGCGCTTAATATCATAATTAATGTTAACAACACCGGTACGTAACGGGCTGTTACATTTTATGGTATCAGAGCAGTTTCATTAGGGAACTCTGATGAGTGTGAGATTGAGGTGAGTGCTGTATAGTTGTACGTAGACTCTTATTGACTGCTACACATGTGATTCCTTAGTTTGGGCCTGATCAACCCATTTCTTTGTGTTCAATGTGTGGTCAGTATAAGATGCCTTCGTGACAACCCTGGAGCACCAATGCCAGTCTTTAGGCTCAGGTGGTGGGTGCAGTGTTGACTGCCCACGGATGGATATGTTAGTGAGTAAATTTGATGTAATTGAGGACTTAGTGAGTTAATGGTGTTATGAATTGTTGTATAATGTGGTAGTATGTTTGTATAATGATGATTTATGCAATAAAAATTTATGGTGCTATTGGATTGTTGTAACTTAGTGAAACTGGTGGTAATTGAAGAAAATGTGAAATGTAAATATGTATTGTAATGAATAGAAATAAAGGTAGGTGTGTTGGTATATGTAAATGATTGAATTGAGTTGGTATTGGTATGGTGATGTTGGTAGTCTTTCCTAAATGTATGGAAGTTAGAATAAACGAGTATATGGTGTGTGGAATTAGTAGTATATCCTTGATATGGTAAGGGAATTGGAACCCCGATGAATGTGTGAAAATTTAATATGAGCGTTTATATGGAATATTGGATACCTTAGGGTAAAGTATAAGGTTATAAGACCCTTGATGAGGGCATGCACATGGATGACTTGATATGCTTGGAAGTATAAATAAAATAGAAAATTCAAGATTTGACTGAGGATTGTGAGTAACTTAAAAGAATTATGGAAATGTTGATGAGGTGGCCTAACTTTAGGTGGATAATAATTCTGTGATGGCTAAGCGCCAGTATATATATATATGTGTATATCTATATGTTTTGTGAAGGCCGGGGTGCCTAAATTTATATGTGTGTTGTAATGAACTAGAAGAAATTATTTTTGTAAAAGAACAATGATGTAAGTGAAATTCCCTATGATGGGAAATGTGAAGAGATTTGTCTCTTGGGAGTGTCATTGGATGCTCAAGGTGGTAGGGGATTCATGATGGAGTCCCAGTGTGCAAGTTATATCATGGCACACATGTTGTTAATAATGTGACAATAAATATTGTCCTGGGTTTCCCCTTGTGGATTGAATCCTAAGAGGTGTTGCTCTTGGAAGTCCCAGGCGAGCGCTGCTCGGAGTTAGGATTTATCTGGTGGTCCCGATGCGCAGAATGCATGGACTGTTAAATGAGGGCACTCTTGGTGTCATAGTGAAATGTTGAGAGAAAAGTGATGTTATGTTAATGAAGTGGATTTTCCACAGTGTTGAGCATGGTTGCTATGAGTCATGATGGACGACGGATTAGAACTGTACCGAATATGGGTACTATTAAGAGTTGAGAATTATGTGTCAAAGAATGAGAAATATGTTGGAATCTTGTGGTGATGATTGTGTTATGGACTAAGACTAATGACTAGTCAAGTGAAATGAGTATATTGTTGAGAGAAGAACCATATTGGAAAGTTATAGTGCATAGTGCAAAAGCGAGATATAATTAGTATACCATTATGTATCTATATAGGAATCTGTTTGCCGTTATATACGGATTTGATGTGAATGTGTTTATTTGTGTGGCTATCTCCGTATGGATTATGTTCCCGGAGGTTATTATTATCTTGTATAAGTAATGGAGTGTGAGGTAGAACTTTGTGTTAGTGGGACTGTTAGTACAGCCGTTGGCATGTTACCTCTTCTTGCGTGAATTATAAGGACAGATTCTCTGATTGGTGGGGCATTGCACCTGGGGCCCTTAGGACAGCAAGAGCTCGAGGGGTTAAACCTAAGGATGTTCTTACCCATTGCATTAGAGGATTGTATCTTGTGAGGAGCGCAAGAGGTGAAATTTTGGATAACTGTAAGTGAACAGTAATATGCCTAATATGATGAAATGTGTGAAGTGCCATGAGATGGTAGTTTGGATTATGAAATTGAGCACTCGGAGATGTGCATGAGTGTATACCAAGTGTGGTGGTATGAATTGTGGTTTTACGGAAATTGTGAATGAAATTATGGGATTGTCACCCTATGTGAAGGGAATGGAAAATTGATTAGTGATGATGGATTGAGTCAAAGTTTTATGGAAAGGCTTGTGATGGTGAGATGTTAAGTGAAGTTGGTGGCCAAAGTGGCCAATGATTTTAAGTTGGTGGCCAAAGTGGCCGATGATTTTAAGAAGTGATTAATGAAGATATAGTCAAGTAAGAAAGTGTGATACTAGTTGTTAAAGAGAAATGTATTTGGTGAAATAAAAGGTTGATGTCTTTACCCTGGTGGTAGAGTCACTGATGGAGTGCATAGATGCAAATTATAGTGAGAGATGTGTTGAAAATACACAATGCTGATGTTGCTGGTGGCTAGGTATCAAGATATATGATTGAGAGTGCTGATAGTACTTGAATAGTCTAAGAGACTTGTGTAACAACTGATATGAAATTATGGAAGTAATGATAATGATGGATTTAGTCTTTGTGGCATGATAACTAGGTTTTGAAATCCCTATATGATGGGACAGGTATGAGAGAGAGATGATATGTGACCTTGGAGTGACACATACTGGTTGAATGAGATGATAATGAAGGTGAGGTGTATGGAATGGAACACAGGTGGAATTGATAGAATGGGTATGGAATGGTGATTAAAGAAAATTGTTAGTGGAAATCTTGGGCATGTTGCCTTAAATGTGAGAAATCAGTGATGAACTGTGTGTCAAGTTTGGAGATGATTAATTGAAAAGGTAATTATGATTTAGTGTATAAAATTCAGGAGTGGATTCATGGTTGAAAGCTTTGAAAGGACCGATGTAAGGTAAGAATTGTAATGTGTGGTCCATTATGTACCAGTAAAGGTCTTGAGAAAGAGATTCGCCATTGTGTTTTGGCGAAATTGGTGAACTTGTAAGGTCAGATTGATGGTTAAGCACAGAGATGGTGCTTGTTAAAGATAAATGCTGAGGTAAAATTGTACGTTGTAGGTTGAGAACATGAGAAAAGAAAAGTGTGTATATACGAGTCGTGGCAAAGTGCCAAGAATGGGGATTTGTCCCTCGGAAAATAAAAGTATAGTGAGCGTGAACTAGATGATTACTCGGTGAGTTGCACTGAGAGGCTGTGAGATTCCATAATAAGTGTTTAATGTGGAATAAGAAATGTGAAAGAGATTGATGACAAGAGTTAATACTCCGTGGAAATAAAGAGCAAAGAAAGATAATTGTGACCGTAATGTATCAGTAAGTAATAGTTGCCTGTGTGGCATAGATTGAACAGGATGTGGTATGACCCTATGAGTATAGTTGTTGATATGTTAATTTGGTAGGAAAACCTGCCAAGAGAAAATATGGGCTATATGTGCTTGGTAGCCTGACTTGTGAAAAGAAAGTGAAAAGAAATTGAAAGAAATTGGCTTGGTAAAGCATTGATAGAGCACAACTGTGTGGTGCGCTCCGGTTGTTCACATATGGTGTCACCGGTTGGTATTGAAATTGGGAAGGACTTGAGGTCTCCCATTGGGCCTTTGAAAGGCAAGGTCATTGTGAAATGTGGCTGAAAAGCCAAAAGATAGAAATGTAAACAATTATTTTGGTGTCCGCGCACTGATGGAGCTTCTTGGGTACGGGGGACTGAGATTCTCCGGCTGTATCCTGAGTTAGCATATGTGCATAGTTGATTTTGCGGACAAAATTCTAAAAAGGTGGGGTGAATATAACACCTCGGAAAATCAGATGTAAATTTATTTGATGAAATATGGGTTTAAAAGGGAAGGATTAGCGAAAATCAGATAATTATGGCCAAAATGGGCAAAAAGGGCAAAATGGTAATTTGCCAAGAACGTAAACCGAGGCATGAAAAATGGAGTTAGAGATTTAATATGACAAAAATAATGCTGGAAATGGAATCAGGGCGGAAAATTGAGTGAATAGGCAAATTTGGGAAAAATTGATGAATAGTGATTTTCTAAGTGTTAAATACTGCGGTACGAGTGTACCGATAAGTGTGAAAATTTTATCAATATTTTGAGGAAAGAAAAATATGTCATGGACTGGAAAAATATGTAGATTAAGAATATATGATCAGAATTTTTATCGGAGTGAAAGTTAGATCGCGTGTGGGACCCGTGTGACCGAAGTCACTTGGCCCCCACCCCTTTTTCTTCTTTCTTTCCTTCCTTCTTTCCTCTTTATCCCGTGCGCCCCTGCAAGTGTGGAACCAAACCCACCATTTCTCTCTTCTCTCACTAATTCTTCATTTCTTCACCAAATCCTTTGATTTTGGTGTTGAAATCTATTGTAAACAACCTTCTAGATCCATTGGCAACACTTAGAAGCCATGAAACCATCTCCTTGGCTGCGTTTTTGGGCAAAACAGATCCGACCCACTTGGGTTTTTGGAGTTTTCTTGGAGTTTTGATCTTCTAATGGTTTAGTGAAGCCTTGGTGGTGATCATACAACACATTGTGAGTATATTTGTGGTATTTTTATGGTTGAATTCATAGATCTAGAAATTTGTGTTCAAACCTTTGATTTTAGATGTGTAATGATAGAGAGCCCAAATGGAAAAATGCTATTAGATGAAAAGGCCTTAGAATGATGCATGAAAGCTAGAAATGCTATGATAAATTTTGGTGAAAAAGTTGGAATTTTAACTTAGGAAAATTTGTGAAGATTTCATGAAAAGGTGGTATGTGGTGTAATTGGATAATTGAATGGTGGACCATTGGTATAGAGTGATAACATGATGATAAGATTAGTGTGTGTGTTAAAATGGAATTGAAAACTTTGAAGAACCAACCTTGAGGGATTCGAACCATAGAGGTGTTTGGAGGAAAAATGATGTAAAAGTTGTGTAGTTGGGATTGTATGATATAAAATGATGTTTAATTGGATGATGGTATAGTGTGATATAGTGGAATTAGAAGAAATAATGTGTGATTCATGATATAATTGGTAATTCGATCTATAAAAGAGATGGAAGTAAAATGAATGAGTATTTGAGATTTAATGTTGATTTAGAAATGGATTGATAACCATGTTGTGGATTATCTAGGTTGCCTCTTTTGGACGCTTTGGAAGCGAGTAAGCTTGGAGCTTACGTTTGGAGCATGGGCTCGGTATTGAGGTAACCTTTGGAACTGGGGTTTAGCCCTTGTGTGCTCCACCACACCTAGTGGAAGGTTGTGGTTGGATTATGTGATTATGACATTGTGTGATTGTGTGCTTGTATGCATATTGCTTGGATTCTTGTGAAAATTGTTTGGTCACTGGCCAGTTGACGTGTGGAGTTTGGACATCCGCTGGATCATTTCGTGACGGAATTCCAGTTGGAATGTGCCATGGAGTCGACTCTGGGAGCGACGCCAGGATGATCCAAACGGGGACGTCCGCCGGATAGGGCTCATGAGGAGTTCCGGTTGGGTATTGCCATGGAGTCTTCTCAACCATGGGAGAGGCGCCAGGACTGTCTCGGGAGTTATATGATGGAGTCCTTGAACATGAATCCATGAGTGGATGTTCTTGGGTTGTCTCCAGTTGGTGGGTGATATTGCATTGCTTGCATATTGTATGATGTTATATTTGCACATTGAGTGAGCCATGGGGTGGAGAAACCTCCAGGGCCCTTGGTTTACTGAGATATATTTATATATCTCACCCCGTGTTGTGGGGCATCATTTCAGGTTAGGTTGAGCCTGGAAGAGTGGAGCATGAGGTGCATATTGGAGGCACCATGTGATGAGCATTGGATAGGGACACATCTTGCATATGTTTTATGCTTTAGACTTAGGCCATGAACTTGTGCATGTTGAATATGCCATGTTTGTATGTTCATGACTACTTGTTAAGTCTTTCAAATTGATGTATATGTATGACCTTGGAAATTATTGTATATTTGAGTGAGCATGGGACTTGTCCATTGCCACATTCATTGTATTAGAAGCCTTGGTGAATATGTTGTAAAATGGACCATAATTGTTGTAAAATGGCCATTGGATTAAAGACTTGTAAATGATGTTTTAATGAATGGAAATGCATGTTTGAGGGGCTTAATGCCTAAATTAGAGTATGTTTAAGTGTTGCGTGGAGTACTAAGATGTTAGGGATGGATTACACAACCCTTCTTGGGCTTAAAATGCTGTAATCTGTCACTTTTGCTGCATAGTAATCGATTACCCAAGCATGGTAATCGATTACCATGCAACAGGGGACGAAATTTAGTTACTGTCTTCACTGGTAATCGATTACTGAGGCTTGGTAATCGATTACCATGTGAGGTAATCGATTACCCAAAGTTGGTAATCGATTACCAGAACAGAGGATGTGAAAAATTGGCTACTGCCTCATTTTTGACAGGTGGTAATCGATTACCACCCACTGGTAATCGATTACCACAGTGTAAATTTTGAAAATTTAAGTTTTTCTAGACTAAAAGAAAGGGGTTTAACTTGATGGGTAGAACTCCACATGGTACGTGGTTTGAAACCACGCGTAACTAATGTAAAGGGTTAGAACTTGGTAAGATATGAGCTTAAGTTGATGGGTTTAAATGAGTTGAATAAAAAGAAAGAGTAGTGGTGTTGTTAAGCTGAATGCTTCCGCGTTTTGCATTTACAATTATAGTGTTGTTTTAATTGATTACGGAATAGGTTATGGTTATAAAAAGGAATATGATAAAAGGAAAAAGTTTGCCCGTAATTTAATTAACCCAATTACTGTGATTGTAACTGCGCTTAATATCATAATTAATGTTAACAACACCGGTACGTAACGGGCTGTTACACTCGAGGTCTAACTAGTTCATCAACAATATTATGAAAAGGAATTACTGCTTAGCCTTGTGATGAACTTGGGCTGATTAGGTCAGGATGTGTAACGGTATATCCAAATGTTAAATACTTCTTCAAATTATTATTTATTGTCATCAAATGTTATTAATTTAATCTCAATTAATAATAACTTTATAACTATTTTGATGTTAAAAATTATTCAGGAACCTAATTGATGTAATAATATTTTAAAAACTAAATTAATATTCTAATAAAATGGGTATAAAAAAAAATTGGAGTTCTCATTTCTTAGCACGTGATACAAATGTGACATTTTTCATAACTCAGTTGAACAATTGTTGGGTGAATATATAGTTTCATGATTATTCCAGGTCAAATAATCAAAATTAGAAAATAATGCATTCTTAAAAGGCTAGTTGTTATAACACCTCAAATATTTAAATGTGTATTTTAATATTATATTGTGAAATGAAAGTTGGTGGATTAGTGAAAATCCGTGAATTATGGCCAAAATGGGCAAAAAGGGCAAAATGGTAATTTGCCAACCGTGTGTTCTGAGGCAAAAATACTGAGTTAGAGATTTCAAATGACAAAAATAATGCTGGAAATGGAATCAGGGCGGAAAATTGAGTGAATAGGCAAATTTGGGAAAAATTGATGAATAGTGATTTTTAAGTGTAAAATACTGTGGTGTGAGTGTACCGATAGGTGTGAAATTTTTATCAATATTTTGGAGAAATAAAAATATGTCATGGACTGGAAAAATATGTAGATTAAGAATTTATGATCGGAATTTTTATCGGAGTTAAAGTTAGATCGCGTGTGGGACCCGTGTGACCGAAGTCACTTGGCCCCACCCTCTTTTTCTTCTTTCTTCCTTCTTTTTTTCTTCTCTTCCTCGCGCGCAGCCCCTGCAAAAGGAACCCAAAGCACCATTTTCTTCATCCTTTTCCCATTTCTTCATTTCTTCACCGAATCGCTTGATTTTGGTGTTGAAATCTATTGTAAACAACCTTCCAAAGCCATTGGTAACACTTAGAAGCCTTGAATCCATCTCCTTGGCCGCGTTTTGAGCAAAGTCAGATTCGACCCACTTGAGTTTTTGGAGTTTTCTTGGAGTTTTGGTCTTCTAATGGTTTAGTGAAGCCTTGGTGGTGATCATACAACACATTGTGAGTATATTTGTGGTATGTTTGTGGTTGATTTCATAGATCTAGAAATTTATGTTCAAACCTTTGATTTTAGATGTGTGATGATAGAGAGCTCAAATGGAAAAATGCTATTAGATGAAAAGGCCTTAGAATCATGTTTGTAAGCTAGAAATGCTATGATAATTTTTGGTGAAAAATATAGGTTTTTAACTTAGGCAAAATTGAGGGATTTTCATGAAAAATGAGTTTTGGTGTAATTTGGATTTAATGATTGTTGTAGGGTGCCTCACACGGACGGAATTGGGAAAAGTTGAATTGGAGCATACGTTTGGAACGGATTGCTCGTATTGAGGTAAACTCTTGGAACTTGGGTTTAATCCCTAGTGTGCTCCACCACACCTAGTGGAAGGTAGTGGTTGGATGATGTGGTTATGACATGATGTGATTGTGTGCTTGTATGCATATTGCTTGTATTTTGTGAAAATTGTTTGGTCACTGGCCAGTTGACGTGTGTTGGGTTTGGACATCCGCTGGATCATTTCGTGACGGAGTGCCAGTTGGACTGCCATGGGGTCGACTCTGGGAGCGACTCCAGGATGAGCCAAACGTGGGACATCCGCCGGATAGGTCTCTTGAGGAGTTCCGGTTGGGCTGCCATGGAGTTTTCTCAACCATGGGAGAAGCTCTAGGATTGTCTCGGGAGTTATATGATGGAGTCCTTGAACATGAATCCATGTGTGGATGTTCTTGGGTGTCTCCAGTTGGATGGTGATATTGTATTGCTTGCATATTACATTATGTCATATTTATACATTTTAGTGAGCCATGGAGTGGAGAGAGCCTCTAGCTCCATTGGTTTACTGAGATATATCCGTATATCTCACCCCGTGTTTGGGGGACCACATTTCAGGTCACTATGAGCCGGGAGGAGCTTCGGGCAAGAAGCCCGTATAGTGGACATTGGATTGGCATGCGGTGCATTGGGATTGCATGACATTTTGGAGGAGTTATGGAGTGCACATGGCATGACATTAGTATTTTGAGACTTAGGTCATGAACATATTGCATGATGTTATTTCCATGCTTTTGTTAGTGTTCATGATTATATGCTAAGTCTTGTTTATGTTTTATTATTCATGGCATGGATAACTGTATATTTGAGTGAGCATGGGACTTGTCCATTGCCACATTCATAGCCTTGAAGTCTTGGTTTTCATGTTGTAAAAATGGTCCATATTTGTATGTAAATGGCCATTATTTGAGGACTTTGTAAATGATGCATGTTTTAAAGAAATTGTATGATGGAAGGGCCTAGAGCCTACATTAGGACATGATTATGTGTTATGTGGAGTACCAAGGGGTTAGGGATGGATTACACACCCTTTTTGGGGCTTAAAATGCTGTAATCTGTCATTTTGCTGCATAGTAATCGATTACCCAAGGCATGGTAATCGATTACCATGCAACAGGGGACCAAAAATTGGCTACTGTCTTCACTGGTAATCGATTACTGGCCTTTGGTAATCGATTACCATGTGAGGTAATCGATTACCCAAGGTTGGTAATCGATTACCAGAACAGAGGATTGAGAAAATTGGCTACTGCCTCATTTTTGACAGGTGGTAATCGATTACCACCCACTGGTAATCGATTACCACAGTGTAAATTTTGAAAATTCAGGTTTTTCTAGACTAAAAGAAAGGGGCTTAACTTGATGGGTAGAACTCCAAATGGTACGTGGTTTGAAACCACGCGTAGATAACGTAAAGGACTACAACTTGGTAAAAGGTGAGAGTAAGATGGTGAGTTTAAATGAATTGAATAAAAAGATAGATGAATGATGTTAGCAAAAATGTATGCTTCCGCAAATTGCATTTACAATTATAGTGTTGTTTTAATTGATTACGGAAAAAGTATTGATGTAAGAAAATGAACATGTTAAAAGAAAAATTTGCCCGTAATTTAATTAATCTGATCACTGTGATTGTAACTGCGCTTAATATCATAATCAATGTTAACAATACCGGTGTACAACGGGCTGTTACATTTTATGGTAACAGAGCAGTTTTGTGAGGGAACTCTGATTGTTTGTGTATGTTGTATCTTGTGTGCCATAGCTATCTGTGAACTATTTATGATTAATGTATATGTGATTCCTCAGTGTGGGTCTGATCAACTCATTCCTTTGTGTTACATGTACAGATATCATGAGTAGGGCACGAGGTCGCCGTGGGGCACGTGGTGCAGGTCCTTTGCCACCGGATCCGGTCACTGCAGTCCTGAATGCTCTGCAGGCGGAAACGGCTACAAATAGAAATATGACTGAGAACCTGATGAAAACTAATCAGGATATGATGCAGGCCTTTATGGCTGAGATGAGGGCGGACAGAGGTCGTCCTAGGAGGGATAATTCACCTCCACATACGGCTACGGTGACTCCTACACCGACGCCATCTGTTACTCCTCAACAGGGGGAGAGTGGGGCTAGTCACCACACTGGTGAGGCTAGTCATCATACTACTACTGACCCTAGTTATGTTCCCGATCCGTCATCTGTTGCCCAATCTACTGGGGCTGCTGGGCAGGTGCTTGATAATGCTGACGATGAGCGTAGGCTCATATCTTTTAGGAAACATAAGCCACCCGCATTTCTGGGGTCAAGGGACCCAAAGGAGGTTACTGCTTGGTTGAGGGGTATGGATAAGATTTTCCAGGTGATGAGATGCCAAGATCCGCAGAAGTTGTTATATTCTGTTTATATGCTGGAGGGTGATGCCCAAGAGTGGTGGGACAATGTGTCTCGCCCATTTGTTATTCAGGGTGAAGTTCTTACTTGGACTTTGTTCGAAGGTCTGTTTCATGAAGAATATTTTCCCCGCGATGTTCGGGAGGCAAAGCAAGGTGAATTTGATAATTTGGTACAGGGAGTCATGACCGTGGATGCCTATGTGGCGAAATTTAATGAACTTGTCAAGTTTGCTAATTATGGAGGTACTCTACCTACTCCGGAATTCTTGTCAGCTAAATTTCAAAGAGGGCTGAGTGAGACGATTGCAAAGAGGATGTCTAATACTGCGGTGAGGAACTTTGCCGATTTGGTGACCCAATGTAAGAGGGTCGAGACTATTTATGGAAGGTATCCGAAATCTGAGTCGGCAAAAGAGCAAGATGTTAAGAGGACACCTGGTCCTTCTGGTAATACTAACAGAGGAGGTTTCAATAATAATAATAGAGGTAGGGGGTTGCATGTAAGGCAGCCTCCTGGTCAATTCAAGAGGGGTGGAAATACTGGTGGTGGTGGTGCTTCGAACAGATATTTTACCCCACAATGTGGGAAGTGTGGGAAATACCACAGAGGTGTATGTGGTGCTGGTACGTCGAACTGTTTTAGATGTGGTCAGAGTGGCCACTTTGCTAGAAATTGTCCATCTTCTTCGGGGCAGGCTGCGAATCTGCAGGCCTTGCCGCCAGCTACTACTACTGCTACTCCTATTGCTACCGTTCCTACTGTGGGACGAGTTTATACTACAAATGCACAACATACTCAAAAGGCTCCGAATTTGGTTAAAGGTATAATTTTTCTATCTAATGTTGATTTATCTGTGTTGTTTGATTCGGGAGCAACACATTCTTTTGTGGCGGACTACGTGGCCAAGGCGTTGGATTTAAAGGTAACACAGATGGTTCCTCCGATGCGTATTACTACCGCTACAGGAGAGGTTAGTGAATCGTCTTGGATTTGCGAAGATGTGAAGTTTACTTATTTAGGCAGGGGTTACACCATTGATTTAATTATCTTACCCCTGGCCTCTGTCAATTTGATTTTGGGGATGGATTGGTTGTCTCGGAACTGCGCAATGATTGATTGCTGCGGGAAGAGGTTGTTGCTATCTCACGAGAGGCCGTCTGTTTGTCCGTCCTTGTATTTGTCTGTTAGTCAAACTGTGAAAGCCTTGAAGGCTGGAGATTTGGGGTATGTCTTGTTAGGTGGATTGGTGGGTGATAAAAAGGAGGAGATTTCTACTATTCCGGTTGTTAATGAGTTTGAGGATGTATTTCCGGATGAGATACCGGAATTCCCACCTGAGAGAGAGATTGAATTCTCGATTGATTTATTGCCTGGTGTGGGACCGATCTCCTTGGCTCCATACCGGATGTCGCCACTTGAGTTGGCCGAGTTGAAGAAACACATCGAAGAATTGTCTGCGAAGAATTTTATTAGGCCGAGTGTGTCTCCGTGGGGAGCACCGGTGATATTTGTAAAGAAAAAGGATGGTAGCATGAGATTGTGCACTGACTACCGACAGCTGAATAAAGTGACTATTAAGAACCGGTACCCATTACCGCGTATTGATTATTTATTAGATCAGTTGAGGGATGCCCGTGTATTTTCAAAGATTAATCTCCGGTCCGGATATCACCAGATTCGGATTAAACCGGAGGATGTACCTAAAACAGCTTTCCGATCCAGATATGGACATTTTGAATATCAAGTGATTCCTTTTGGGCTTACTAATGCCCCGGCGGTGTTCATGTACTATATGAACCGCATCTTTAAACCGTATTTGGACCAGTTTGTAATTGTGTTCATTGATGACATTTTGATCTATTCTAAGAGTAAGGAGGAGCACGTCGACCATTTGAGGACTGTGTTGCAGGTATTAAAAGATAAGAAGCTATATGCTAAACCGTCTGAGTGTGAATTCTGGTTGTCTGAGGTGCAATTTTTGGGTCATGTTATTTCTGCAAGTGGTGTTGCAGTGGATCCAAGCAAGATTGAAGCGGTAAGTGACTGGGAACGACCGAAGACTGTGACAGAAATTAGAAGTTTTCTGGGGCTTGCTGGCTATTATCACCGATTTATACAGGGATTTTCTGCAATGGTTCTACCGTTGACTCGATTGACACGAAAGGATACTCCTTTTGTGTGGACCCAGGAATGTGAGGACTGTTTTCTGCTACTGAAAGAGAAATTGACCACTGCTCCGGTGTTAACTTTACCTGATCCGGAGGGTGAATTTGTATTATATTGTGATGCTTCTAAGAAAGGTTTAGGGAGCGTGCTGATGCAGGAAGGAAAAGTGATTGCATATGCGTCTAGGCAGTTGAGGCCGCATGAAGAAAATTATCCGACACACGACTTGGAATTGGCTGCTATTGTGTTTGCCTTGAAAATTTGGAGGCACTTTCTGTATGGGATGAAATTTGCTGTGTTCAGCGACCATAAAAGCTTGAAATATTTATTTGATCAGAAGGAGCTGAATACGAGGCAGCGTAGATGGGTCGAATTTTTGAAAGTATTAAATATCTGAAAGGCCAGAGTGGCATATCTGTTAATGAACAGGGATTATTATTATATCAGGGCAGGATTGTTGTGCCCAAGGAACTTGCAGAGGAAGTTATGACTAAGGCCCACAAGGGTCAATATGCTATCCACCCAGGTGCCACAAAAATGTACCAAGATCTGAAAATTAAGTTCTGGTGGCCTGGGATGAAAAGGGATGTTGCCGAGTACGTGTCTAAGTGCTTGGTATGTCAGAAAGTGAAAATAGAGCATCAGAAACCTGCTGGATTACTTCAGCCGCTGGATATACCTGAATGGAAATGGGAGAGTATTTCAATGGATTTTGTTGTGGGATTGCCGCGAACTCAAGCTGGTTATGATTCGATTTGGGTTATTGTGGACCGACTTCCGAAGTCTGCACATTTTCTACCAGTACGAGTGGATTACACCACAGAGAAGTTGGCTACACTGTATGTAAAGGAGATTGTTAGGCTCCATGGGATACCGATTAGCATTGTGAGTGATCGGGACCCGAAGTTTACTTCACGATTTTGGGGAGCCTTGCAGCAGGCTTTTGGCACTCAGCTTCGACTGAGCACTGCTTATCACCCGCAGACTGATGGTCAGACTGAGAGGACCATACAGACACTTGAGGATATGCTGAGAGCTTGCACACTGGAACAGGGTAATGCCTGGGATAGGTACTTACCACTGGTGGAATTTTCTTATAATAACAGTTTTCATTCCAGTCTGGGTATGGCACCATATGAGGTTTTGTATGGCAGGAGGTGTCGTACGCCCACTTGTTGGACTGAGGTAGGCGATAAAGAAAGATTTGGTCCGGATTTTGTGCAAGAAACAACAGTGCAAATCGAAATGATCAGAGAAAAATTGAAACAGGCACAGAATCGGCAGAAAAGTTACTATGACCATAAGCATAGACAGCTGGAATTTGAGGAAGGTGACCATGTTTTCGTACGTTTGTCGCCAGTCACAGGTGTTGGCCGTGCGTTGGGTGTGAGGAAGCTGAGTCCACGGTTCATTGGGCCGTATCAAATTGTGAAAAGAGTAGGATTGGTGGCCTATCAGCTTGCCTTACCCCCGCAGTTGTCTAATTTACATGATGTTTTTCATGTGTCGCAGTTGCGACGTTATGTTCCGGACGAATCACATGTGGTGATGCCGGATAATATTGAAATCAGGGAGAACTTGAAGACTCCCATTGGTCCTATTGCAGTATTGAATCGCAGTGAAAAATGATTGAGAAGTAAAGTGATTCTCATGCTGAAGATTGAGTGGGAAGGCCGCACACCTGAGGAGGCTACTGGGGAGCGGGAGGACGAGATTCTCCGGCTGTATCCTGAGTTAGCGAGCAGGTATGATTTAATTTTGAGGACAAAATTTCAAAAAGGTGGGGTGAATATAACACCTCAAATATTTAAATGTGTATTTTAATATTATATTGTGAAATGAAAGTTGGTGGATTAGTGAAAATCCGTGAATTATGGCCAAAATGGGCAAAAAGGGCAAAATGGTAATTTGCCAACCGTGTGTTCTGAGGCAAAAATACTGAGTTAGAGATTTCAAATGACAAAAATAATGCTGGAAATGGAATCAGGGCGGAAAATTGAGTGAATAGGCAAATTTGGGAAAAATTGATGAATAGTGATTTTTAAGTGTAAAATACTGTGGTGTGAGTGTACCGATAGGTGTGAAATTTTTATCAATATTTTGGAGAAATAAAAATATGTCATGGACTGGAAAAATATGTAGATTAAGAATTTATGATCGGAATTTTTATCGGAGTTAAAGTTAGATCGCGTGTGGGACCCGTGTGACCGAAGTCACTTGGCCCCACCCTCTTTTTCCTCTTTCTTCCTTCTTTTTTTCTTCTCTTCCTCGCGCGCAGCCCCTGCAAAAGGAACCCAAAGCACCATTTTCTTCATCCTTTTCCCATTTCTTCATTTCTTCACCGAATCGCTTGATTTTGGTGTTGAAATCTATTGTAAACAACCTTCCAAAGCCATTGGTAACACTTAGAAGCCTTGAATCCATCTCCTTGGCCGCGTTTTGAGCAAAGTCAGATTCGACCCACTTGAGTTTTTGGAGTTTTCTTGGAGTTTTGGTCTTCTAATGGTTTAGTGAAGCCTTGGTGGTGATCATACAACACATTGTGAGTATATTTGTGGTATGTTTGTGGTTGATTTCATAGATCTAGAAATTTATGTTCAAACCTTTGATTTTAGATGTGTGATGATAGAGAGCTCAAATGGAAAAATGCTATTAGATGAAAAGGCCTTAGAATCATGTTTGTAAGCTAGAAATGCTATGATAATTTTTGGTGAAAAATATAGGTTTTTAACTTAGGCAAAATTGAGGGATTTTCATGAAAAATGAGTTTTGGTGTAATTTGGATTTAATGATTGTTGTAGGGTGCCTCACACGGACGGAATTGGGAAAAGTTGAATTGGAGCATACGTTTGGAACGGATTGCTCGTATTGAGGTAAACTCTTGGAACTTGGGTTTAATCCCTAGTGTGCTCCACCACACCTAGTGGAAGGTAGTGGTTGGATGATGTGGTTATGACATGATGTGATTGTGTGCTTGTATGCATATTGCTTGTATTTTGTGAAAATTGTTTGGTCACTGGCCAGTTGACGTGTGTTGGGTTTGGACATCCGCTGGATCATTTCGTGACGGAGTGCCAGTTGGACTGCCATGGGGTCGACTCTGGGAGCGACTCCAGGATGAGCCAAACGTGGGACATCCGCCGGATAGGTCTCTTGAGGAGTTCCGGTTGGGCTGCCATGGAGTTTTCTCAACCATGGGAGAAGCTCTAGGATTGTCTCGGGAGTTATATGATGGAGTCCTTGAACATGAATCCATGTGTGGATGTTCTTGGGTGTCTCCAGTTGGATGGTGAAATTGTATTGCTTGCATATTACATTATGTCATATTTATACATTTTAGTGGGCCATGGAGTGGAGAGAGCCTCTAGCTCCATTGGTTTACTGAGATATGTCCGTATATCTCACCCCGTGTTTGGGGGACCACATTTCAGGTCACTATGAGCCGGGAGGAGCTTCGGGCAAGAAGCCCGTATAGTGGACATTGGATTGGCATGCGGTGCATTGGGATTGCATGACATTTTGGAGGAGTTATGGAGTGCACATGGCATGACATTAGTATTTTGAGACTTAGGTCATGAACATATTGCATGATGTTATTTCCATGCTTTTGTTAGTGTTCATGATTATATGCTAAGTCTTGTTTATGTTTTATTATTCATGGCATGGATAACTGTATATTTGAGTGAGCATGGGACTTGTCCATTGCCACATTCATAGCCTTGAAGTCTTGGTTTTCATGTTGTAAAAATGGTCCATATTTGTATGTAAATGGCCATTATTTGAGGACTTTGTAAATGATGCATGTTTTAAAGAAATTGTATGATGGAAGGGCCTAGAGCCTACATTAGGACATGATTATGTGTTATGTGGAGTACCAAGGGGTTAGGGATGGATTACACACCCTTTTTGGGGCTTAAAATGCTGTAATCTGTCATTTTGCTGCATAGTAATCGATTACCCAAGGCATGGTAATCGATTACCATGCAACAGGGGACGAAAAATTGGCTACTGTCTTCACTGGTAATCGATTACTGGCCTTTGGTAATCGATTACCATGTGAGGTAATCGTTTACCCAAGGTTGGTAATCGATTACCAGAACAGAGGATTGAGAAAATTGGCTACTGCCTCATTTTTGACAGGTGGTAATCGATTACCACAGTGTAAATTTTGAAAATTCAGGTTTTTCTAGACTAAAAGAAAGGGGCTTAACTTGATGGGTAGAACTCCAAATGGTACGTGGTTTGAAACCACGCGTAGATAACGTAAAGGACTACAACTTGGTAAAAGGTGAGAGTAAGATGGTGAGTTTAAATGAATTGAATAAAAAGATAGATGAATGATGTTAGCAAAAATGTATGCTTCCGCAAATTGCATTTACAATTATAGTGTTGTTTTAATTGATTACGGAAAAAGTATTGATGTAAGAAAAGGAACATGTTAAAAGAAAAATTTGCCCGTAATTTAATTAATCTGATCACTGTGATTGTAACTGCGCTTAATATCATAATCAATGTTAACAATACCGGTGTACAACGGGCTGTTACAGTTGTGAAGCGGGAAAAATCATTCGTTTTAATATTTCTTTCTCAAGATCAATTTTTTTTTAAATTAGTAATTTACTTCTCAAAATTTGTCTCAATTTAATCATTTGTGTACCGTTTGTGCGGAATATAGGAGTGAGATGCATCGTTTAGTATTCAAAATAAAGTATTTAATCACAATACTAAACCAAATTTAAACTTGTAAAGATTGTTTAAATTTGACCTAGTTCTAATGATAATATGTTGAATTGGGTTAGATATAGAACTAGAGACATTGTGATACTGCATAATATTCTAAAGAATTAATTATTAAAATTTGTGGATTGATTAGCAAAATCTCAAGTTGATGATTTAATATAAAACTATATCCGTGGAGTTTGTGACTATGAACTAACAAAAATAGCATAATCTAAATAAAATGTAATGCTAGACATAATTGAATAAACTAGTAATTTAACAAGTCGTGAATGTTGTTATATATAAAACTAGTTGACATGAAAAACAAATCATTCAATTGTTTGTTTCATAATGAACTGTTAGTTTTCTCCATATTCATCAGCTTAATAGTTTAGCTTTATAACATCACGTAGAAATTGCAACAGTCGAGAAACCTGAGACTCCATATAATTTTTGCTTGTAAGTTGCAAGCACCAAATGTTGACAACCTGAGCTTCATGCATGATTGCATGTAGGAACATAAAGATCATTGCAACTGAAGAATGATATAGATAAATGTATTGTACAGGCTATCATAGAACACTTTCGGATTAAGCATCAACATCAAGTAGAACATGCTTCACAATTACACCTTATAACTTGTCCATCCACTGAAGGATACTGTCTTGAGAACAAAATTGCAAATTCTGCATGAAAAATGAGAATCACTGAGCAATGAGAGAATGATAATATAGTGGAAAACTATAGAAGATTGAGATGATGCTTACAGAAAGATCAAAATCTGGAGGAGTATCCAATTCAAGGGTGTCAAGAAAATTTTTGCACTGCAAGCAAAGCTATTGAAAGTGGTAGAGTTCAATCCAGAATCATTTAAAAGGGTAGAAGAATCTAACATCTCATTGCATAACAAGATGTCTTCCAAGCCATCAAAGTCACAGTTTTCAACAACAACATGTGATTCACCAGCTAACCATGGAGGTTCACCGGTATTGTCCTCATTTTGAATAACAGATGGTGCGGCATGTGATTTTCCAGGTATAGACTTGGCATCCTAATTCATAAATATTGACATTTCAAAAACAAACCAAAGAATGTAGTTGTTTGGAAAAAGAGTGTAAAAAGGTTTTATGACTTTACTTCTATTCTCATTAGTACTTAAAAACAAATTTTAAGAAAAAATCAAGTTCATTGGTTTTTCTAGATGTACCCATCAAATGTTTTGTAGGACTAGAAGTCGAAATACAAATGCAATCTTAAATGCTATGCTTGTTTCTGAGGTAGAATGTTGTATTTGATTTTTCTTTTTCATTTGAATTTCATACAAGATGATCATCATAGCTTCCTCAAAGCTTAAATTAATCATCAAGGCAAACTAAATGTAAATAGAATGGCTACTACACACCTGGCTGAATGAAAGAAGTTCATTTTCATCAAAATTGTCATCACAATCAACACATTTGCCTGAACGAGGTCGACTGGGAGGATTTGGTTTTCGGGTTCTTGGACTTGTTTGTGGTGCCATGTCAGAATCTTCAACCACTGAATTCTCTTCATTTGTCTCAGTCTGCTTATTCTGTTGATAAAAGATTTTTGAAACCACATATTCACCATCCTTCTCATCTTCTTCACTCCCTAGATGGTACTGATGTAACACCCAATTGGATTTGTATGGCTTGGACCCTTTCTTAGATCTTATATAAAGTACCATGATCTTTTTAAAGCCCTTATGTACTCCATCTTCTATTACAGGTTTGGCTTTACCAGTCTTGTGCCAGCACACATGCTCCTCAGTCAAACCATGTTGATGATGAATCTTTCTACGCTTTCTTTGTCCAGTAGCATATGCATTAACTGTTCCGTGAAAGAAATGGACACTACTCCCATCTTTCTTAGCACCTAAAACAATACAGGTATAATTTGATTAGAGAAGGTGCTCCAGAAAAAAATGCATTTAGTCTGGAATTGGTCAGACCAACTTGCAAATTCAATAGTCAGGATCTATGTAACACTGACACCGACACGGGACACGAGATACGACACGACATGAAACTCCGATACATTAATTCTAAAAAATGTTAAATTTCGATACGTTTGGACAAATTTTGATATTATATAATATTTTTTATTTATATAGTGTATATTATATTTAGTATTTAATAATTTAACAAAAAAATAAAGTTAAACTTATAATACTCATCAATTTTGCAAAGAAACATAATATATTCCAAATGTTTATATTAAACTCAATAAAATCGTAATAGTAATATAATGAATCTAATAGTTGGAACTCAAAATGATACGCAACGTAACCTTTGAACCTTTTCTGAGTCTTTGCAACGAGTATTGAAGTGTCGGAGTATAGGTGAGTGTCGGGAAGTGTCAGACATGACACGTCGGGATTTTTGAAGTGTCGGTGCTTCATAGGTCAGGATTGTATAAAGTGAATTAGAAGATAATTATTAATATCTTGCTTGCCCACTAAGTCAGGAAGGTTTTAAGTAGTCTTCTTTGATATTTTTGTCAGGTTTAGCATATTGACTTCATTTTATTGGTGTATTAGTCAATTGAGTATTGTGAAAAGAATGGTAAATGTTTAAATATCTGAAAGGAAAAGATCAGAGAACCCTCACCTGGAAGATTTTCAGGATGTGTGTAGCAAATACCCTGGTCTCCTTCTATAGTTGGGATGAACTCATGGATAAACATGTGCTGCTCTTTGTTTCCAATACAACATTTTGCTGCTAAATGTTGTAAAAGTTCAACATCAGAAGGGTCAAACTTTACACCAGCAGGAAAGCCAGGCCACTCAGAAGAAACCTACACAGGCAAAGGAATATTCCTAATGAAACATCTGCAATCAATCAAAATTTATGCAGAGCTGTTTCAAGAATTTAATCCTAGCATGAAGGTGAAATTTGCAAAATTTTAACATTAAGAACTTGAATTAATTGTATGAGCCAAAAGAAGTAAAATGTAAGTTAAAGGAATTAGAGCATGTGCAAACTCCATGGTAACATCAATAACTATAATATAAGAGCATTGTTTATTGCTTATAGACTTATAACATTTCTCTATGTTGGTGCATGTGTAATTTTCAAGACCAATATATGGACTGAGATTGAATATTATGTTGAATTCAAGCATACATCATTGTTATCAATATGGTAATAACATTTTGGGCATTCACGATATGCTCCAAAGCCTTTGATTTGATCAGCTGATGACAGAGAAGTATTTTTCACTTTCTTTGCAAATCCTACAATGTCAATAAGCCAGCTCCTGCAAAACAAATATACTCTTTAGCTGATCGTTCCTTCAAAAAACATTGTTTACTTGAAGAACTTAGTATACATATAGTTAAACAAAAGTTTGGTTCAAAAAATAGAAAGAGAAGAATCTACAAGGGTGCATAAAGAAGTGAAAACTATACTAGTTATTAGGAAATAAACCATAATTCATTAACAATTCACAAGAATGTCTCACCAAAACAGCTCGTGAAATTGTAAGAAGCCATGAGAAGCACCACTTGAGTTATTGAATTCAGGAAGCTCATGTTTTTCTTGACAAGAATAATCAAACCCTTGGTTGGAAAATTCTTTGGATTCACTAGTCTCACCCCTTACGCTATTTGGAATTAAAATTGGATTTGATTTACACATGCTGTCGTCAATGTCTAAAACTGACTTACGAGATGTATTCAAAATACTTGGACCCACGCACGGTGTTTGAGATTCCATAATGCTTGAAAACCAAGGTGTACCCTGGCGTGCATAAAACAATATGTAGGCTTCTTGAGAAAGCACAAAGTCTACTGAGACCTTAGTAACCTGAAGAATAATTTCAAGACATTAATTCATGTTTAACTTCAAAAACAATGACCACTATCTTGTGCAATAGTCAGGTAAGCACAAAAAAAAAAAACTTAGAAACAAAGTGATCACAGATCGAGTTTGATGTTTCTCATGCAAATAGGGAATAGGGTTTAAGTACAAGAGATGCTACCGTTGCATCATCCAACTTATGCCATATGTCCGGAGCCGAGCGAACAAAGCAAAAGTAATGCCCTGAAGTGGATGAAATTCCATTATGCACAACAAGTGCATAAAGTTCATATTTCAATGGTACCTATCACCACAATAATGAGTCAGAACATCATATTTGCCAGGGAAACAAGAATAACATACAGAGATCTAGTAAAATGTAAGTGGGAATGTAAAGTCAACAACTCACACTATTGTTTTGATTAAAAGTGGTGTAAGACATCAGGTCCAACTCTAGCGGGAAATCAACATGCTTATTAATCTTTTCAACATAAGTCCCATATGTCTTAAATCTCTTTAAATGAAATGATGCAACTAAAGGCGTCTGATCTAATATAAGACGCTTCTTCTTAGATACTTTTTCCTTGCAGATATCACATTGAAGCTTTGCATCAATGTTTTCCATCGTAGTAAAAGATTCCAGAGCATTAGGAAGGGTATCTACATTATCTATATCTAAACTCATGTCAATCAGTCGCTCATAATTGTCAGAACAGCAACCACATTTGCAACATCGAAGCTGAAACACAAATAGCATGAAAAGATAACCATTAGCAAACACAACATTCTAAATCATAAAGGAGCCAAAAGACAGCTTTTTACACTCAACATACTTTGCTGATGAGACGACCTCCAAATACTTTCTCAACAAGATTATCATCTTCAGAACTAATATTATTATTCTTCAAATCAAGAAAACATCTTTCCAATTTATCTAAGACACACTGCAAAAATTCATGTGCATCTTCCTGCTGGTATCTTCTAAATATAGAGGAAAAATCTATTACGGGGTCATGGATCACAATAGTTAAAGTAAAAAAAGCAAATAACCTTGCATTAATTAAAATTCTATTTTGCAAGCCAATGATATAAAATCACTAATATTGACAATCCTTAATTCTTCGAATCAAATGATTAGCCGCATGCCAATGGTGATATGAAAGGTAGTTTCACAATAATGATGACAGTGATAAAAAAAGGATACGGTTCAAATTGTCCACAAACTTCAAGGGTGGAAGATCGGCTCCTGAAGCCACTAGGGAAGATTGAATATGTTCACGGAGAGCACAAATAACACAGAATCCATCAGTATGACCTGAAATTTCCAATTCCAATATGTCAAAATCTTGAGAAAATAAATGAAAGCAAACAATAAAATTATCACAGAAGTAAGGCTACTTAGGTTTAACCACCTCTCAACCCCACAATAAGGCAAGACTATTTCACTAAAGCACACTATTTTACGCAACAAGCTAAATCTAAACACATAAAATAATAATTTTGTCAAATTCAATTAAGGGTAACACACCAGCACAAGCGGTTGAATGATTGCATGAACGAAGACCCAGGACTAGAGGCACCGTGTGCGTAAGGCATTGCAAGATAGCATTAAGAAAGCAAGTATTGCCAAGATTTGAAAGCCCAGCTCCCTGTTAAACAAATCAATTATCAAAACAAACAAAATCCCTGAGACAAACGAAACAAAACAAAACAAGAACAAGAACAAGAACAAGAACAAGAACAAGAACAAGAACAAAAAAGCACGTACCACCCCAGAAGGTACAACCGTGGAGGCAGAAATTTCATTATTCGAATGTGCCCCGTTATCATCGGAAGCACGCTCTGAATCCAACACATCCGGAGCCACAACGGAAACCCGAGACGAGTGCCAAGAATGACTCTCGTTGGAAGGCAACACCGACGGCCATGGCGAATTGCCAAGGAATGAAGGGGGGACCAATTGAGAGGCATTTAGATTTCGGGTTTTGGTTTTAGAAAGGGGGTTTGGGTTTGGTCCCAAAGGAGCGTCCAATTCCGATAGGTCCTGACTGTCTTGTGCAAAGAGTGATGATGAGCACACGAGACTTGAAAACTGCAAGTTAAGGCTCTTTTTTATTACTTTTTTAAAAAACACTTTTTTACTTTTAAGACCAAAAAGTAAGGATTGTTTTTATAACACCTCAAATATTTAAATGTGTATTTTAATATTATAATGTGAAATGAAAGTTGGTGGATTAGTGAAAAATCCAAGGATTATAGCCAAAATGGGCAAAAGGGCAAAATGGTAATTTGCCAACCGTGTGTTATGAGGCTAAAATACTGAGTTAGAAATTTCAAATGACAAAAGTAATGCTGAAAATGGAATCAGGGCGAAAAATTGAGTGAATAGGCAAATTTGGGAAAAATTGATGAATAGTGATTTTTAAGTGTTAAAATAGTGAGGTGTGAGTGTACCGATAGGTGTGAAATTTTTATCAAGATTTTGGAGAAATAAAAATATGTCATGGACTGGAAAAATATGTAGATTAAGGATATATGATCGGAATTTTTATCGGAGTTAAAGTTAGATCGCGTGTGGGACCCGTGTGACCGAAGTCACTTGGCCCCACCTCCTTTTTCTTCCTTCTTCCTTCTCTTTTTCTTCTCCCTTCGCGCGCACACAGCCCCTGCACCACCAAGAAACACCATTTCTCACCATTTCTTCCCATTTCTTCATTTCTTCACCGAATCGCTTGATTTTGGTATTGAAATCTATCGTAAACAACCTTCCAAAGCCATTGGTAGCACTTAGAAGCCTTGAATCCATCTCTTTGGCCGCGTTTTTGAGCAACTCAGATTCGACCCACTTTGATTTTTGGAGATTTCTTGGAGTTTTGATCTTCAAATGGTTTAGTGAAGCCTTGGTGGTGATCATACTACACATTGTAAGTATATTTGTGGTCTTTTGATAGTTGATTTCATAGATCTATGAATTTGTGTTCAAAGCTTTGATTTTAGATGTGTGATGATAGAGAGCTCAAATGGAAAAATGCTATTAGATGAAAAGGCCTTAGAATCATGTCTATAAGCTAGAAATGCTATGTTAAATTTTGGTGAAAAATATAGGTTTTTAACTTAGAGGAATTTGAGGAATTTTCATGAAAAATGAGTTTTGGTGTAATTTGGATTTGATGATTGTTGTAGGGAGCCTCACACGGTTGGAGTTGTGAAAAGTTGATTTGGAGCATACGTTTGGAACGATACTGCTCGTGTTAAGGTAAACTCTTGGAACTTGGGTTTAATCCCTAGTGAGCTCCACCACACCTAGAGGAAGGTTGTGGTTGGATTATGTGGTTATGACATGATGTGTTTGTGTGCTTGTATGCATATTGCTTGAATTGTGTGAAAATTGTGTGGTCACTGGCCAGTTGACGAGTGGAGTTTGGACATCCGCTGGATTCATCCTTGTGAGAATGCCAGTCGGGTATTGCCGTGGAGTCGACTCTGGGAGCGGCGCCAGGATGATCCAAACGTGGGACGTCCGCCGGATAGGGCTCGTGAGGAGTTCCGGTTGGGTATTGCCATGGAGTCTTCTCAACCATGGGAGAGGCGCCAGGACTGTCTCGGGAGTTATATGATGGAGTCCTTGAACATGAATCCATGAGTGGATGTTCTTGGGTGTCTCCAGGTGGATGGTGATATTGTTTTACTTGCATATCATATTATGTCATTTTGATACATTTTAGTGAGCCATGGAGTGGAGAGAGCCTCTAGCTCCATTGGTTTACTGAGATATATCTGTATATCTCACCCCGTGTTTGGGGGACCACATTTCAGGTCACTATGAGCCGGGAGGAGCTTCGGGCAAGAAGCCCGTATAGTGGACGTTGGATTGGCATGCGGTGCATTGGATTGCATGACCTTTTGGAGGAGTTTATGGAGTGCACATAGCATACCATTAGTATTTTGAGACTTAGGTCATGAACATATTGCATGATGTTATTTCCATGCTTTTGTTAGTGTTCATGGTCATATGCTAAGTCTTGTTTATGTTTCATTATTCATGGCATGGATGACTGTATATTTTGAGTGAGCATGGGACTTGTCCATTGCCACATTCATAGCCTTGAAGTCTTGATGAGTAATGTTGTAAAAATGGTCCATAGTTGAAGGTAATGGCCATTATATGAGAACCTTGTAAATGATGTTT
The DNA here is from genome assembly GCA_032173675.1 of Gastrolobium villosum. Lineage (NCBI taxonomy): Eukaryota > Viridiplantae > Streptophyta > Magnoliopsida > Fabales > Fabaceae > Gastrolobium > Gastrolobium villosum. Next base: position 11,364 of record JAVKPL010013020.1, on the reverse strand, counting down.
AAACTTAAGGAAAATGCATGAGGGAAGGGCCTAGAGCCTACATTAGGACATGATTATGTGTTATGTGGAGTACCAAGGGGTTAGGGATGGATTACACAACCTTTCTTGGGCTCAAAACTGCTGTAATCTGTCATTTTGCTGCATAGTAATCGATTACCCAAGCATGGTAATCGATTACCATGCAACAGGGGACGAAAAATTGGCTACTGTCTGCACTGGTAATCGATTACTGGCCTTTGGTAATCGATTACCATGTGAGGTAATCGATTACCCAAAGTTGGTAATCGATTACCAGAACAGAGGATGAAGAATTTTGGCTACTGCCTCATTTTTGACAGGTGGTAATCGATTACCACCCACTCGTAATCGATTACCACAGTGTAATTTTCGAAAATTCAGTTTTTTCTAAGACTAAAAGAAAGGGGCTTAACTTGATGGGTAGAACTCCAAATGGTACGTGGTTTGAAACCATGCGTAGATAACGTAAAGGACTATAACTTGGTAAAATGAGAGAGTAAGATGGTGAGTTTAAATGAATTGAATAAAAAGGAGAATGAATGATGTTAGCAAAGATGTATGCTTCCGCAATTTGCATTTACAATTATAGTGTGGTTTTAATTGATTACGGAAAATGTATTGATGTAAAAGAAAGGAATATGTTGAAAGAAAAATTTGCCCGTAATTTAATTAACCTAATCACTGTGATTGTAACTGCGCTTAATATCATAATCAATGTTAACAATACCGGTGTACAACGGGCTGTTACATTTTATGGTATCAGAGCAGTTTTGTTTAGGGAACTCTGATTGTGTGTATGTTGTATCTTGTGTGCCATAGCTATCTGTGAACTATTTATGATTAATGTATATGTGATTCCTCAGTGTGGGTCTGATCAACTCATTCCTTTGTGTTACATGTACAGATATCATGAGTAGGGCACGAGGTCGCCGTGGGGCACGTGGTGCAGGTCCTTTGCCACCGGATCCGGTCACTGCAGTCCTGAATGCTCTGCAGGCGGAGACGGCTGCAAATAGAAATATGACTGAGAACCTGATGAAAACTAATCAGGATATGATGCAGGCCTTTATGGCTGAGATGAGGGCGGATAGAGGTCGTCCTAGGAGGGATAATACACCTCCACATACGGCTACGGTGACTCCTACACCAACGCCATCTGTTACTCCTCAACAGGGGGAGAGTGGGGCTAGTCACCACACTGGTGAGGCTAGTCATCATACTACTACTGACCCTAGCTATGTTCCTGATCCATCATCTGTTGCCCAATCCACTGGGGCTGCTGGGCAGGTGCTTGATAATGCTGATGATGAGCGTAGGCTCATATCTTTTAGAAAACATAAGCCACCCGCATTTCTGGGGTCAAGGGACCCAAAGGAGGTCACTGCTTGGTTGAGGGGTATGGATAAGATTTTTCAAGTTATGAGATGCCAAGATCCACAGAAGTTATTGTATTCTGTTTATATGCTGGAGGGTGATGCCCAAGAGTGGTGGGACAATGTGTCTCGCCCGTTTGTTATTCAGGGTGAGGTCCTTACTTGGACTATGTTTGAAGGATTATTTCATGAAGAATATTTTCCCCGTGATGTTCGGGAGGCAAAGCAAGGTGAATTCGATAATCTGGTACAGGGAGTTATGACTGTGGATGCCTATGTGGCAAAATTTAATGAGCTTGTGAAGTTTGCTAATTATGGAGGTACTCTACCTACTCCGGAATTCTTGTCAGCTAAATTTCAAAGAGGGCTGAGTGAGAAGATTGCAAAGAGGATGTCTAATACTGCGGTGAGGAACTTTGCTGATTTGGTGACCCAGTGCAAAAGGGTCGAGACTGTTTATGGAAGGTATCCGAAATCTGATTCGACAAAAGAGCAAGATGTTAAGAGGACACCCGGTCCTTCTGGTAATACTAACAGAGGAGGTTTTAATAATAATAACAGGGGTAGGGGGTTGCATGTGAGGCAGCCTCCTGGTCAGTTCAAGAGGGGTGGAAATACTGGTGGTGGTGGTGCTTCGAACAGATATTTTACCCCACAATGTGGGAAGTGTGGGAAATACCACAGAGGTGTGTGTGGTGCTGGCACGTCGAACTGTTTTAGATGTGGTCAGAGTGGCCACTTTGCTAGGAATTGTCCATCTTCTTCGGGGCAGGCTGCAAATCTGCAGGCCTTGCCGCCAGCTACTACTACTGCTGCTCCTATTACTGTTGTTCCTACTGTGGGACGAGTTTATACTACAAATGCGCAACGTATTGAAAAGGCTCCGAACTTGGTTAAAGGTATAATTTTTCTATCTAATGTTGATTTGTCTGTATTGTTTGATTCGGGAGCAACACATTCATTTGTGGCGGACTATGTGGCTAAGGCGCTGGACTTAAAGGTAACACGGATGGTTCCTCCGATGCGTATTACTACTGCTACAGGAGAGGTTAGTGAATCGTCTTGGATTTGTGAAGATGTGAAGTTCACTTATTTGGGCAGGGGTTATACCATTGATTTAATTATCTTACCCCTGGCCTCTGTCAATTTGATTTTGGGGATGGATTGGTTGTCTCGGAACTGCGCAATGATTGATTGCTGCGGAAAGATGTTGTTGCTATCTCACGAGAGGCCGTCTGTTTGTCCGTCTTTATATTTGTCTGTCAGTCAAACTGTGAAAGCCTTGAAGGCTGGAGATTTGGGTTATGTCTTGTTAGGCGGATTGGTAGGTGACAAAAAGGAGGAGATTTCTGCTATTCCAGTTGTAAATGAGTTTGAGGATGTATTTCCGGATGAGATACCGGAATTCCCACCTGAGAGAGAGATTGAATTCTCGATTGATTTATTGCCTGGTGAGGGGCCGATCTCCCTGGCTCCGTACCGGATGTCGCCACTTGAGTTGGCTGAGTTGAAGAAACATATTGAAGAACTGTCTGCGAAGAATTTTATTAGGCCGAGTGTGTCCCCGTGGGGAGCACCGGTGATATTTGTAAAGAAAAAGGATGGTAGCGTGAGATTGTGCACTGACTACCGACAGCTGAACAAAGTGACTATTAAGAACCGGTACCCATTACCGCGTATTGATGATTTATTAGATCAGTTGAAGGGTGCCTGTGTATTTTCAAAGATTGATCTCCGGTCCGGATATCACCAGATTCGGATTAAACAGGAGGATGTACCTAAAACAGCTTTCCGATCCAGATATGGACATTTTGAATATCAAGTGATTCCTTTCGGGCTTACTAATGCCCCGGCGGTGTTCATGGACTATATGAACTGCATTTTCAAACCGTTTTTGAACCAGTTTGTAATTGTTTTTATTGATGACATTTTGATCTACTCTAAGAGTAAGGAGGAGCACGTCGACCATTTGAGGACTGTGTTGCAGGTGTTGAAAGACAAGAAACTGTATGCTAAACCGTCTAAGTGTGAATTCTGGTTGTCTGAGGTGCAATTCTTGGGTCATGTTATTTCTGCAAGCGGTGTTGCAGTGGATCCAAGCAAGATTGAAGCGGTGAGTGACTGGGAACGACCTAAGACTGTGACTGAAATTAGAAGTTTTCTGGGGCTTGCTGGCTACTATCGCCGATTTATACAGGGATTTTCTGCAATGGTTCTACCGTTGACCCGATTGACACGAAAGGATACTCCTTTTGTGTGGACCCAGGAATGTGAGGACTGTTTTCTGCTACTTAAAGAGAAATTGACTACTGCTCCGGTATTGACTCTACCTGATCCGGAGGGTGAGTTTGTATTATATTGTGACGCTTCTAAGAAAGGTTTAGGGAGCGTATTGATGCAGGAAGGAAAAGTGATTGCATATGCGTCTAGGCAGTTAAGGCCGCATGAAGAAAATTATCCGACGCACGACTTGGAGTTGGCTGCTATTGTGTTTGCCTTGAAAATTTGGAGGCACTTTCTATATGGGATGAAATTTGCTGTGTTCAGCGACCATAAGAGTTTGAAATATTTATTTGATCAGAAGGAGCTGAATATGAGGCAGCGTAGATGGGTTGAATTCTTGAAAGATTATGATTTTGAGCTGAAATACCACCCGGGAAAAGCTAATGTTGTGGCAGATGCACTGAGTAGGAAGTCTGTCAACTTATCTCATATGATGATGTGGGACAATGAAGTGATTGAACAATTTCGTGACATGAAAATAATGGATTTCTTTGCAGGAAGAATGTGTGATATGGAGTTGACTCGGATTGAGAACGAGCTGCACGAGAAAATTAAAGAGACTCAGATTGTAACGCCTGGCAACTTGCAAGGATTAACGACTGTCCCCACACACTAACACGAGACTTTTCAGCGTGCTTTGTCCTCACTCGCACACTTCCCGGGAAAACTTCCCAGTAGGTCACCCATCCCAGAATTGCTCCAAGTCAAGCACGCTTAACTGTGGAGTTCTTCCGATCCGGGCTACCGAAAAGTATATGCATCTTGTTAGTATAGGTAGTACCAATTAATTCTTATAAGTCATTCTCAACTGTACTGTCCCATACCAGCACAGTCTCTGGAATCCCTCTATTTCCGGTGTTATTCGATTCATTCATGTACCCCCGTCGCTGGAAGCCTGCCAGGAGCCGCTCCTTGTCTGTGCCCTTGCGCACCGGCGATCACTCCCCGCCCTCGTCAGCGCCCGGGATGTTACATGCCCACCAGCTTCCGCCTGGTTCGTCCTCGAACCACACCGTACTGGATGAGAGGCCCTGCTCTGATACCACTTGTAACGCCTGGCAACTTGCAAGGATTAACGACTGTCCCCACACACTAACACGAGACTTTTCAGCGTGCTTTGTCCTCACTCGCACACTTCCCGGGAAAACTTCCCAGTAGGTCACCCATCCCAGAATTGCTCCAAGTCAAGCACGCTTAACTGTGGAGTTCTTCCGATCCGGGCTACCGAAAAGTATATGCATCTTGTTAGTATAGGTAGTACCAATTAATTCTTATAAGCCATTCTCAACTGTACTGTCCCATACCAGCACAGTCTCTGGAATCCCTCTCTTTCCGGTGTTATTCGATTCATTCATGTACCCCCGTCGCTGGAAGCCTGCCAGGAGCCGCTCCTTGTCTGTGCCCTTGCGCACCGGCGATCACTCCCCGCCCTCGTCAGCGCCCGGGATGTTACACAGATTCGCAATGAAAGTATAAAGTATTTGAAAGGCCAGAGTGGCATATCTGTTAATGAACAGGGACTTTTGTTATATCAGGGCAGGATTGTTGTGCCCAAGGAACTTGCAGAGGAAGTTATGACCGAGGCCCATAAGGGTCAATATGCTATCCACCCAGGTGCCACAAAGATGTACCAAGATTTGAAAGTGAAGTTCTGGTGGCCTGGGATGAAGAGGGATGTTGCCGAGTACGTGCCTAAGTGCTTGGTTTGTCAAAAAGTGAAAATAGAGCATCAGAAACCTGCTGGATTACTTCAGCCGCTGGATATACCTGAATGGAAATGGGAGAGTATTTCAATGGATTTTGTTGTTGGATTGCCGAGGACTCAAGCTGGTTATGATTCAATTTGGGTTATTGTGGACCGACTTACGAAGTCTGCACATTTTCTACCAGTGCGAGTGGATTACACCATGGAGAAGTTGGCTACACTTTATGTAAAGGAGATTGTGAGACTCCATGGGATACCGATTAGCATTGTGAGCGATCGGGACCCGAAGTTTACTTCACGCTTTTGGGGAGCTTTGCAGCAGGCTTTTGGCACTCAGCTTCGACTGAGTACTGCTTATCACCCGCAGACTGATGGTCAGACTGAGAGGACCATACAGACACTTGAGGATATGCTGAGAGCTTGCACACTGGAACAGGGTAATGCTTGGGATAAGTACTTACCACTGGTGGAATTTTCTTATAATAACAGTTTTCATTCCAGTCTGGGTATGGCACCATATGAGGTTTTGTATGGTAGGAGGTGTCGTACGCCCACTTGTTGGACTGAGGTAGGCGATAAAGAAAGATTTGGTCCGGATTTTGTGCAGGAAACGACAGTGAAAATTGAAATGATCAGAGAGAAATTGAAACAGGCACAGAATCGGCAGAAGAGCTATTATGACAATAAGCATAGACCGCTGGAATTTGAGGAAGGTGACCATGTATTTGTACGTATGTCGCCGGTCACAGGTGTTGGCCGTGCGTTGGGTGTGAGGAAGCTGAGTCCACGGTTCATTGGGCCGTATCAGATTATGAAAAGAGAAGGATTGGTGGCCTATCAGCTTGCCTTACCCCCGCAATTATCTAATTTACATGATGTTTTTCATGTGTCGCAGTTGCGACGTTATGTTCCGGATGAGTCACATGTTGTGATGCCGGATAATATTGAAATCAGGGAGAACTTGAAGACTCCCATTGGTCCTATTGCAGTTTTGGATCGCAGTGAAAAGCGATTGAGGAGTAAAGTGATTCTCATGCTGAAGATTCAGTGGGAAGGCCGCACACCTGAGGAGGCTACTTGGGAGCGGGAGGACGAGATTCTCCGGCTGTATCCTGAGTTAGCGAGCAGGTATGATTTAATTTTGCGGACAAAATTTCAAAAAGGTGGGGTGAATATAACGCCTCAAATATTTAAATGTGTATTTTAATATTATAATGTGAAATGAAAGTTGGTGGATTAGTGAAAAATCCAAGGATTATGGCCAAAATGGGCAAAAGGTCAAAATGGTAATTTGCCAACCGTGTGTTATGAGGCTAAAATACTGAGTTAGAAATTTCAAATGACAAAAGTAATGCTGAAAATGGAATCAGGGCGAAAAATTGAGTGAATAGGCAAATTTGGGAAAAATTGATGAATAGTGATTTTTAAGTGTTAAAATAGTGAGGTGTGAGTGTACCGATAGGTGTGAAATTTTTATCAAGATTTTGGAGAAATAAAAATATGTCATGGACTGGAAAAATATGTAGATTAAGGATATATGATCGGAATTTTTATCGGAGTTAAAGTTAGATCGCGTGTGGGACCCGTGTGACCGAAGTCACTTGGCCCCACCTCCTTTTTCTTCCTTCTTTCTTCTCTTTTTCTTCTCCCTTCGCGCGCACACAGCCCCTGCACCACCAAGAAACACCATTTCTCACCATTTCTTCCCATTTCTTCATTTCTTCACCGAATCGCTTGATTTTGGTATTGAAATCTATCGTAAACAACCTTCCAAAGCCATTGGTAGCACTTAGAAGCCTTGAATCCATCTCTTTGGCCGCGTTTTTGAGCAACTCAGATTCGACCCACTTTGATTTTTGGAGATTTCTTGGAGTTTTGATCTTCAAATGGTTTAGTGAAGCCTTCGTGGTGATCATACTACACATTGTAAGTATATTTGTGGTCTTTTGATAGTTGATTTCATAGATCTATGAATTTGTGTTCAAAGCTTTGATTTTAGATGTGTGATGATAGAGAGCTCAAATGGAAAAATGCTATTAGATGAAAAGGCCTTAGAATCATGTCTATAAGCTAGAAATGCTATGTTAAATTTTGGTGAAAAATATAGGTTTTTAACTTAGAGGAATTTGAGGAATTTTCATGAAAAATGAGTTTTGGTGTAATTTGGATTTGATGATTGTTGTAGGGAGCCTCACACGGTTGGAGTTGTGAAAAGTTGATTTGGAGCATACGTTTGGAACGGTACTGCTCGTGTTAAGGTAAACTCTTGGAACTTGGGTTTAATCCCTAGTGAGCTCCACCACACCTAGAGGAAGGTTGTGGTTGGATTATGTGGTTATGACATGATGTGTTTGTGTGCTTGTATGCATATTGCTTGAATTGTGTGAAAATTGTGTGGTCACTGGCCAGTTGACGAGTGGAGTTTGGACATCCGCTGGATTCATCCTTGTGAGAATGCCAGTCGGGTATTGCCGTGGAGTCGACTCTGGGAGCGGCGCCAGGATGATCCAAACGTGGGACGTCCGCCGGATAGGGCTCGTGAGGAGTTCCGGTTGGGTATTGCCATGGAGTCTTCTCAACCATGGGAGAGGCGCCAGGACTGTCTCGGGAGTTATATGATGGAGTCCTTGAACATGAATCCATGAGTGGATGTTCTTGGGTGTCTCCAGGTGGATGGTGATATTGTTTTACTTGCATATCATATTATGTCATTTTGATACATTTTAGTGAGCCATGGAGTGGAGAGAGCCTCTAGCTCCATTGGTTTACTGAGATATATCTGTATATCTCACCCCGTGTTTGGGGTACCACATTTCAGGTCACTATGAGCCGGGAGGAGCTTCGGGCAAGAAGCCCGTATAGTGGACGTTGGATTGGCATGCGGTGCATTGGATTGCATGACCTTTTGGAGGAGTTTATGGAGTGCACATAGCATACCATTAGTATTTTGAGACTTAGGTCATGAACATATTGCATGATGTTATTTCCATGCTTTTGTTAGTGTTCATGGTCATATGCTAAGTCTTGTTTATGTTTCATTATTCATGGCATGGATGACTGTATATTTTGAGTGAGCATGGGACTTGTCCATTGCCACATTCATAGCCTTGAAGTCTTGATGAGTAATGTTGTAAAAATGGTCCATAGTTGAAGGTAATGGCCATTATATGAGAACCTTGTAAATGATGTTTAAACTTAAGGAAAATGCATGAGGGAAGGGCCTAGAGCCTACATTAGGACATGATTATGTGTTATGTGGAGTACCAAGGGGTTAGGGATGGATTACACAACCTTTCTTGGGCTCAAAACTACTGTAATCTGTCATTTTGCTGCATAGTAATCGATTACCCAAGCATGGTAATCGATTACCATGCAACAGGGGACGAAAAATTGGCTACTGTCTGCACTGGTAATCGATTACTGGCCTTTGGTAATCGATTACCATGTGAGGTAATCGATTACCCAAAGTTGGTAATCGATTACCAGAACAGAGGATGAAGAATTTTGGCTACTGCCTCATTTTTGACAGGTGGTAATCGATTACCACCCACTGGTAATCGATTACCACAGTGTAATTTTCGAAAATTCAGTTTTTTCTAAGACTAAAAGAAAGGGGCTTAACTTGATGGGTAGAACTCCAAATGGTACGTGGTTTGAAACCATGCGTAGATAACGTAAAGGACTATAACTTGGTAAAATGAGAGAGTAAGATGGTGAGTTTAAATGAATTGAATAAAAAGGAGAATGAATGATGTTAGCAAAGATGTATGCTTCCGCAATTTGCATTTACAATTATAGTGTGGTTTTAATTGATTACGGAAAATGTATTGATGTAAAAGAAAGGAATATGTTGAAAGAAAAATTTGCCCGTAATTTAATTAACCTAATCACTGTGATTGTAACTGCGCTTAATATCATAATCAATGTTAACAATACCGGTGTACAACGGGCTGTTACAGTTTTGTAAAAACAGTTTTAAGGACCGTAACTATTTTTTTGGTTTTAGAATTAAATTTAGAAAACATGTTGTTTGTCTGAGTTATTTTTGTTTTCTGTTTTGGTTTTTTGAGACACTGATAGGGTTTTTTGAGACTAAAATTTTGGGAGTAAATTTATATTCGAAAGGTTTCGAATGAACGAGAAAAAAAAAATTAAAGAGGTGAATTTAGGGTTAGGGTTTTGAGATGGATGAGAAGATGAGGGAAGATTGAAAAGGCGTTCAAACAAACTTCTTAGAGAGATAAAATGAGAGGGAAAGTGACTTCACGCGCGCGCTCTCTCTCAACTCCCCACTAACACTGTTACTGTTTTCTTCACCACTAGCAATATCTTTTATAATGATAAGTTCTTTTAAAATAAGGAAACAATTTGGATTATGGAAAGTGAAAAAATCATCGTGTGATTATATTATTTAAGGAAAAAAGTAATTATTATTTTAAATGATATAAAGTTGTATCATTTTAAGATATAGAAATAAAATAATATTTTAAGATATACATAAAGAGAATCCAAATACAATCATCAATCATCCGATATTATCAGATTAATATAATTCATTTTAAAATCGGGCAATTGTTATTTGTGATTTGGTGGTATTTGGAAGATATTTTATATGCATTTAATGATAAGGATTAGAAGATTTTAATGTTTTTCCTTTTTTAATTGGTAATGCATTGTATAATACTATTTAGGATAAAAATAAATATTTTTAATAAAAGTATCATTTAATAAAGAATTTATATAATTCTTAAAAAATGTCATATGATATCAGTTTTTATAAAAATTTATTGATAAGTGTGTCCAAAACATAAATTAATTTTTATAATATTTTTTAAATATTTTAAAATTTAATATATTAAAATTAAAATAACATATTGATTTTTAGGATTACACTAGTCAACGATGTTAATATATCAATATCTTATCAGGCCTTATCCCTCCCCTTAGGGCCTGTTTGGTGCAGTGGCGTAGCCACAGCTATACCAGCAGGTGCCTTGGCACCTTCTTGGTTTTTTTTTTTTACTTATTATCTAATTAATTATTATTAACTAAGGTGAAAATTATAATTTGGCATCACCTAAATAGAAAATTAAATACTCAATACAGAGTAACAACAAACCATCTAAATGCAAACAAATAATAAGTAACATGTATAGTGTGGTTATTTTTGTGTTCTACCTTTTTTTATATTTTATCCTATATATTTGTTTTTTCCTGCTTTATTCTAATCAGTTATGTTATTTTTTTTTACTCCTATTATTTTAAAAAAGAAAGATTTCTAAACTTAATTACAAAAATGATTTGTTGACTTATTTCAAAATTTGGGCCCAAATAAACCCATTTAAAAGTAGGAAAAATGGTTTGTCCTTTTAAAGGACACAAGATTATATATCTTTAGTTTTTGACACTATATCTTAACGATAAAACATAGTTATAATGTTATATATAAAAAAAACATAGTTATAATATGAAAAATTGCTTCTTTTTTGTATTTCCTCAGTCACTTCAGTAGACTTGTAGAGTGAGAAAAATAACTTTTCATATTATAACTATGTCTTACCGGTAAGACATGGTATTAAAAACTAAAAGGACACAATTTATGTCCTTTAAAAGGACAAACACTTAACCCTTGAAAGTAACAATCATGAAACTAAATGAATAACCGGACTATAATTATGAAAGATGAAGGTCCATTGAACTATTTTATTTTGGGTTGTTTCACACACAAACAACAGTCAAAAACCTAATTCCCAAATGTGAGAACTTTAAATTTGTATAATTATAATAATCATTTTAATAAATATTTTTCCAGATATATTTATATAATTATAATAAATATTTTAATAATTTGATATGTCAAATTTTTTGGCAGCACCTAAATTTTTTGGCCGGCTCTGCCACTGGTTTGGTGTAATGTATAATGCCTGATAGTATAAACTTATACTATACGTTATGACATTTTCAGTTATTTGGAGTGACCATCGT